>JAQQRF010001155.1:0-24068 GCA_030523145.1 Trissolcus brochymenae
AAAACAAATACAATTTTTCACTACCAACAGAAAATGTTTGCTCCTTTATTATGGGTCTGTTGCATATGTTTCTTTTTTTTTTTTTTTTTTTTTTTTTTTTTTTTTTTTTTTTTTTTTTTTTTTTTTTTTATTTTATTTTTTTTTTTTTTTCTTTTTTTTTTTTTTTTTTTTTTTTTTTTTTTCAAATTAAACAAGAATGTTATGGTATTTACAAAGTATTTCAATTTGATAATATAAGGTTACAACCATTTTTTTAAGTTATTAGAAAATGTTCTCTTCAGTGAAATTTTCGATAACGTCATTTGCTGTCTAATCCATTAATCAAAACTGGCTGGTTTGGTGCAAAATTATTCATGTAAACCGTCACTTACAAAGATGGAAATCTTATTGTCTTATATATCCTGAGCATCAACGTGCACAAGTCTTTTTCATTCTTTTCTTCTAACCAGAGGTCCATCCACGTTTCATTAAAATTCAAATGTTATCATCAACCACGCGAATAATAAATCGACCATGAATTCGTCAAACATTATCTCACGTAATTACAACCTGTTCTAAACATTAGGGAGGAATGTAAAAATTTAATATTATCATTGATTTATGCTGGCCCCTAGTCCCGCCGCCTGGAAATCCCGGATCAAATTCAGAAAATGGGTCATTGTAAAAAAAAACGCCTGCAACCGCGTGACAAATGTCCATTGAAAGCACAGCCGATAATTTGAGCCTGAAAACAAATCGTGGGGTGGCGCTGTTCTTCCCGATTCTTTAAATAAGACTCGCGTAATTCAGCGTTGCCTAAATATACCCGCATCGGCGTCGCAAAGCGAGCATGCAAGCGTGATGCTGTATTCGTTGTGGTCCAAAAACAGAGGGGCCGAGAAGGGGAAGGTGCACTGGCTAAACCGGGGGGGAAAAAACCGTCGTAGAGGAGCTTACGCTCGGTAGTCAGTGGGTCAGGGCGGCGAGTCACCCGCATTCCTTGCGGTCGTTCTGAGTTCGCTTCATACTCGCGAACAGTTGCTCGTCACGTTGTACAATCGGCAATCGTTGGCACTGAAAAGTGACGTCCCATAATATGGTGTGCGACTCGGCCAGTTCCGAGCACTCCTCGGAACTGGAGCAAGACGCTTCTCTGAAAAAATCACTCGAGGAACTCATCAAATGCATGCTCAGGGTCTGGTGCAAGGAGGGTCAGGCCCTTACCAAACTCGGGAAACCAACTCCTGGTAAATATGACAATTTGCGACGGTCGTTAAGAATGTCACGTTTTTCTGAGATGAAACAAGCGTAGCGCTTTTGCACACCGCTGATGTAACTCACCTTAAAGTCATCAAAGATAACTTTTGATAAACGGCTTAGATATTGAGAATGTTGTTTTGCTTACATGGGAGTCAGCCAACAATTTCGACTACTTGTCATTCGGCATTCTTTAACCCCATTTCGTATGATGAAAGGATGAGTATGCAGAAAAAAAAGTACTCGGATTTTTAGCGGTTTTTCATTTTGAGAAGATATGTAAATTGCAGTCAAGCTGAACAAATGAGTTACTTGTGGCGCATAAAGGCAAATTAGCTTCTCAAGGTGTCGGAGTGTTGATAAAAAAAAAAAAAAGAAAAAAAAAAGAACTATACATACCACGGAGCGTCACGTAATTCGAAATAATGATGCTCATTAGAAAGCGAGGGATGTTTCCAACGTTTCTGTCAAGACGACCTAATTTTTGACAACTAACCTGAATTGTAATGATCATTATTAAATCTAACTGCTTTGATTACGAATTTATCGACTCATTACAAAAGTCATCTGTAAACCGTGAATTGGCAAGTGTCAATAAAGTTTGAAGTACACTTTTTTAAGCACAGTGAATTTGTCGTCATTAAGTCATTGAGTGAATAATTCAGTTTGAGGGACAAATAAATGCTGATTCTACGTCAAACTAATTTGATTTCGCACATGAAAACGCATGTTTTTTCTTTTTTAAATTTTCTAAACTGTTAGAATGAAAACTGTATTTTATAAAATGAAATAGTCAGGAAAGACTGACAGAAAATAAGATTAACTATGAATTCAAATGACGTTCTTAAATTGTTAAACAGTTTGCACTTTTCATCCTTTGAGTTAATCCGTTTCCAAAACCTACAAAAATATACTTTCGCATACCGTTTATTCTTTTTAACTTTCAGCAATAATTTACGTCAGGCTGTTTTAACTTCACCAAAAATAACAGAGGAATTGGATAACACACAGCACTTAAATTGAACATGCATTTTCGTTGAAAAGAACTGTTTGTACGTAATATTCCTAGGTACGTTATTTAGCGACGAAAGTGTTCGATTTCAGGAGCATTCACTTCAATTTTCGGTAAATTTCACAAGTCGAAACTATTGTGATTATGTTTTACGGCTTATGTTATTGAACCGAATTTGATTTATTACCAGAATCCGTTCTCGAAACAATGTTCATTACTCTTCATAGTGACAGAGAAGCCACAGTGTAATTGTAATTAATTGATTTCAACCTTGCATTATAGCTGACCGATATGCCCTATTCGATATGTTCGAACACGAAAACTAAAATTTTTACTGTCATGAAACTTTCAATTAAAATGTGACTTGTGCAACTTTATAACTTTGAACGATTCTAAAAATGAATTTCACAAAGCATAACAATAATAGTTAAAATTGAACGAAAATTAAAGTTATTTGAAACGCACCTCACTTGCCTCGTATATCAGTTTTTTTTTTACTTTCCCTATGGTATTGGTAGGAGGTTGACTAATCACTACCATGTGATAAATAGTCGCCCTGTCAAGTTCAGCTTCACGCCAAAAAACGTGAAAAAGCAATTCCAAGTTTTGCTACGAATTTATCTCTGAAATGTCGTTTGCTTATACCTGGATTGCCTTGTAGTCAAAATTCAACAAACACCCTGTACTGTTCTGCACTAGGTAAGAGTGAATTATTGTTTTTAGTAGAAAATTTTCAAATTGAAAATACTAAATACAATAGTTAATAAATTATCTAAAGTTGAATTTGAATAGTTAATTATATATAATCATGCGATACGATTATTAATTTTAGTTTATAACTCTGCTTGCAAGATAATGTCGATATCAGTCCACCTGAATTGCTCTAATAATCATGATTTCAAACTTGAATATTTTCGGCTAACAACTATGTAGTCACAGTGAAATTAAGTTTCAGACTTGGTTGTTGTTTATAGCTAAGAGTCTTAATGCGTATCGAAAAGCCGCATTTTGCATGCCATAGTCAATTTAGGTACTGTTGCTGAACTACTGTATTCCACTAGACTATCTTTGTATTTTGATTTGACGTCGACAAACTGAAATTCGGTTTATATTTGCGTTATTCTCTGTTATCTATTCGCTTTAATTGTAACACCCCATTTCCAGGCTTGTAAGCAATTATATTATCCAAATTTACAATCTTCACACCCACCGAATTAACATCAAGTGTAACATCAAATTATCAACGACAAACTCTATATCTAATATTAATCTGCTTTTTCTCAAATATGTTCATCTCTGATATTACTGATATATTTACGCATCCACTCGGCCGTACAGTCGATAAACTGAAATCGTATCCGGTCAATTACTTAGCCATATTTCAATGATTATTGCTGGGATACACACACGACAGTGTAAACCTAAAATCCACCTAATGTCGTTGCGAACGGTGCCAATTGAGATACCAGACACCTAGAAATGTGGCGCGGGAAAATTTAGAATGATTGCAGTTGCAAGCAAATTCCGTTAATAAGTTTGAGAATGCCACTAAATACCAATAATTTTTGAGTTATTAAACCAATTGTCTGTTAAGACGTAACCAAAAATAACAAAATTGACAATTGAACGTTTTTTTAACAAAATTATAACAATTATTATTATTATTATTGGCCATCATTGACCATCCATCAAAACTGCAAACAACTTTTGAAAAATATTTGAATATTTTTATTCATTGCTACAAAAAAATAACAAGAAATCTTATACAGAGACGATCATTAAAATACCTACTGTCAAATAACTTTTTAACAGGCTCGAAATACTCAGCATACCTCTTTCAGTACATTAGCCCAATATTACAAAAATAGTCATCCGTTATTAACAGAATTGCATACGTTCATTATACCATTATCATCTTCCATTTGCTTTTATTATGCTATTCGCCAGATTAAAATCTTATTTTTAAAAATACACATTATCGGGATTGTCTTTTTTAGTTGCTTTTAACTTTTTGTTGTTGGAACTTTAACTACTCCTGTGTTTAGGCAACCTATAATACTGCGGAGTATGTTTTTTTTTTTCATGTTTCATGTGTTGCAAATGTTAATAATTACAATTCAAAATATGAGTAAACCATGCTGTTTGAAAATGAATTGCTAATAATGTTGGAATTTGTTTGTTTTACGGTGACAAAAAAATGTTTGTTCTCTTTTAGTAAACGACATCAATGGAGGTCGGAACAAAGATTCAATATTGAGTTTGAACGTCTCTGATCATGTTTTTCGTGTGTTTCGGCAACATGTTACTTTTTTGTTATTAACGTCACAATTATTACAATGAAATACAAGCGCTTATGAAGAGCCTAAAAGCGTTCAATCAAATTACAAGAATTTATTGGCGAAGTCTGCAAATTGCAATTTGCACCAAGCGCTTCACTGATCGATGCTCTTCAATTACTACGCTTTATAACTATGATTTGTTAGCTCTGTTAACGATGTGGAAATGAGCGTATGGTGTTTTCTAAACACGAACCATTAGAGTATTAATGAAAATTACATTTTCTAATTTATCAACAAATTCTCAATTTCTACGAATTCGCTTTTCAATACTATATCGTATCCCCTTGTCGATTAATCCCACAAGGTTTGTCGAACATACAAAACAATCGAAAATTTATCCAGTTATTAGTGCGTATATATATTTTTCAGCGGGTCATTTGTTCAATAATGAAAAAGTAAATCATTCCCAGACTTATAAATTGTTTACCAATTTTTAGTACAACTTTTTAGTACACGATGAAAAGTAATAAACTTTCACTTTTCTAAGTCACACAAAAACTGTTGAAAAAAATATTGAATATTTTCTGATATTATAACTGATTGATAACTTGGTTTTCAATCTCAAAATGTTATTTCCAATTGTCAAGTATCTACCATGTAATCTTAAAATCAAATTAAATCCTAGAGGATTTCAAATATTTTTCTCTTGTTCTAAAGAAAATTCGAATTGAATGAAAACTGGTGAGAAAAATAATATCAATTCTCAGAAATTGACTGTTCTTAATTCATTGACAAATTGCTTGTGCAGAAATCTATTTCCCAAAGAAAAAACAAAATGAATTGAACTTCAAAGTACGAGAGAGTTAACGATCAAATTTCGTTGACTAAAATTTATTTCGTGTTTTTGATAAACAACCGGAGTTTACACGCAACTTACAGCTCAAGTTTACGATTCCGGAATTATGTACTTTACGAATATAACCGGAGTATTTCGCAACTATGTACACCATCGGGTTGATACCGTGTGTTTTGCCATGTATTTTATCTTTACCGTCGCGGGTCTGAGCAAACAATCTGACAAACAACAAGAAATATTAACCAAAATCGGAAACGGTTCAGAAAACTCTGGCATCACAGTCAGCGTGAAAACACGTGGCTCATCATGACAATGAGAAATCATTTTTCCTTCGAACGCAGCAGTAACCTTGCCCACATTCTGTCCTTCAAAGACTTAATTACTCTTGAACATGTAAGACGACAGTTTGTCTGTTCTATTTTAAGTCGAATAATTGGTAGCTCCCGATGCAATTTTTCAATTGCAATCGAAACAATTTTTCCCTCTCTCATCTTTTCCAACGAACGGCAATCGATAAAAACAAAGGGATGGGAAGGAAAAATTTCAGAGTGGCGTTAAGATAAAGAAAATTGTGCGTAGTGGGACTTGAAATGCGACGCCGGCTGGTGGCCTTTTCTCATCAACACAGTATGTGGCAGCGTCATTCCATCACTTTATTTTAACGCCAGGCTACAACTCGGGTTATGAGAGTTCGCACTGCACGTTGTCAACAAGATAAAACAGCGGGTCGTTGTTTACCCCGGACGAGGGAAAGGAGATCATTTGAAACACGACGATTAATTTGCGTGATAATTTGAGCTGCACTTAAAAAGAGTTAATTTTTCTAATCCATTGTGTTCGCACGGAAAATATGTATCCAGCGGGATGAAAAATCGAGTCTGTATCAAAAGTGGGAAAACATTTGTGCATATAACACCGAAAAAACCAAAAATGCTTTTGCCTTGTACTGAAGCAAAGGTAAAATGTATCGACGGCGATTTGCATTTGAAATTCAGAATGCACAATAGGAAACGCATTTACATCAAACAAATTGTTTACCGCGTGTATAGTTTTGCGGAAGTATGCACCGCGCATATTTTTCAGCTTGGAAGTTTCGTGTTTCAAAGCTCGCATTATTCCATGTGACCATAAATTTCACTAGTCTCTTTGTTTATGTACAAGCTGCGAAAAGTTTTATATTGAGGAAAACACGATGAAATACTGTGTGCTGAAAAGTTTCGCCAACTGATTTCCGACGTCAAAAAAAGAACTCTCGAGTTATTATTTGATGCTTACAAACTCAATGAATGTGTAATTATTTTATTTGTTTATTTATTTTCAACTAAATAACAGGTGAAAAGAAAATGTCACTTTAATTGGTAGCAAACAAATGCGAATGCCGAATGACGAGACGCCCACATGAATGTCTTATTTTAGGCGGACGAGATCACAAAGTACAAAGCGGCATATCAGATGAGGGTCAAACATCACTTTTGGTCGTCTCAGTTGGTTTCGTGCTAAAGCTTGAACAAAACTCGGTAGTAACGGCTGTCTGACCTGGCAAGCTATTAGTGTAAATGACTGCTGATCACGGGTCAATACAATGTCGAATTTCTGTGCACTTGTAAACATTTACCGAAGAATGTTCGTATACTGTTTGATGTGACTTTGATTTGATTTCAAACCGTTGAATTATTAATTAACCTCTCGATCAGTATCTCATTCGATCGCACGACATTTTCATGACGAAACGAATGGTTACTCAATTTCCCATCTCATATAGGCCAAATTACACTATAGGGAGAAAAAGTCAGGGAGCGAAAAAAGTATTTAAATCGCACCTGACGGACACAAACTTTTTGTCATAAATTTACAATTTTATATAGCCGTCCATATTTACCTATTATAACCCAAATTTCAAACACTCAACTTCCCAGATAGAAAGCCTCAGGGAACGTCTTCCGGCCAAACAGCGCTCACAAATCACAACGCACTAAAAACGAATTATACGCTAACATCACACGGAGACCTGATAAACAGAGCGTCAAATATTGAAATTTCAAGTTTCCATTGACGTTAATTAGAGATGCTTTTGGCATCCTCTTTTTATGACACTCAAGAAAAATATTATTTTATCAATCAAACAAAAAAAAAAAAAAAACAGACAAAATCTTGAACTATATATATGTATATTATATCCAACCTATTCAACTATTTTTGTTCACAACTTTTTTTTATATACAATGAAACAAAAAATATAGAGAACAACACAAAAAAAAACAAAACGTTGATAAAAAACGTTATTTCGCAATTAGCTCCGAAATATCTTCTTGATTCATCGAATGGCAGGAAATAGTCGGAGATAATGTAAACACGAGATAGGAGCTGATGTAAAAATCGATCGGCTAAAACGCGAATGATGTTCTTTGCTAAATGGTTTCCGAATTTACATTGCAGAGAGCGATAAGAGGGTCGTCGTGAGACGCGAGGCAGGTGGCGAATTCGGATTTAGGATCCACGGCTCGAAGCCCGTCGTTGTTTCGGCGATCGAGCCAGACACGCCTGCAGAAAGTTCCGGCCTGGAAGTCGGCGACATCATCATGTCAGTGAATGGACGCAGCGTGATGGAGTCGACGCATTCGGAAGTGGTGCGGCTGGCCCATTCCGGGTGCGATGTGCTCGAACTTGAGGTCGCTCGGACCTGCAACGTCCTGGCACCGCAGGTTAGCAAGGGCACCTCCAAAGAGAGCAAAACTGCTGCGCCTATTTACTCGGGTTATCTTTGGAGGAAGGCCGCCACCATGTCCGACAAGTGGGTGCGGAGGTGGTTCGCTCTGCGCCGTGACAACTGCCTATATTATTATAAGACTGACGGAGTAAGTATAGCCACTGGCCAGAAAAAACACCTGGAAAAATAGTTTTTCCGTGACCATAAATAGAAAATGTTTTGTTAAAGAAAAAAAAAAAAAGAAAATGCTAATTTTATTTCCCGCGCCTGAAACTTGATATTCAGAAGACAAACATTTTGAAATCCTCTTTCTTTTCGGCATCCCTGTTTTCATTACGTTTTACATTTGCCTTTGAATTTTTTATTTGCTCTTGTCTCGAACAGTGTATCAGATTGGTCAATTGCAGTTTACAATAAAAAGTACAAGAATAACAATTTCATATCAAAATTGTTCGCTAAAGTTTTTGAAGATATAAAATATTGAACAGTTTCAGAAGTTTCGGTAACTTGTAATTATAAGATGCCCAGCGAAAATAGACTTGGTAATTTTGAGTTTGATCCGAGAGTTAAAGGGTTGCATAATGCAATTCATGTCTGTGTGGATCAAAGGTGTGAGTTATTCATCGTATATTTAATTAGGACTCGCAGCCAGTGGGAGCCGTGATGCTACTCAAGTACGACGTACAGCCGACCAAAGAATCGAGACCGCACAGTTTTGCCATCAGGAAACCAGGTGCCCCGACACTGCACCTTGCAGCAGACTCAGACGAAGCGGCTGTTCGATGGAGCTCTATAATTCGCGAAGCTGTCGAGAAAAACAATCAGGTAAATTGGCCCCTTTTTTGCATTAATTACACACGTATACCTTTTCGCAATATAAACGAAACCCAATCAATGAAAAAAGAACACAAAAAAGCATAAAAAAGTAAAGAAATGAAAAAAAAAAAGAAAAAAAATACAGAATCGAACAGACAGAAAAACCAGGAAATGATCATTCGAATCGATAAATTTTCTTTCGTCGTGTTCACGTTTACCTGGATCGAGAGGTAAGGGAACGAGACACAATCAAAAGCCCGGAACTAGAATGGCTCGTTATGAGTAATAATTACAGAATCTACCGTGAAATTATATTCGAATCGTAAACAAATCTCGTGCCAGGAAAAGTTGACTTTAGCTGGAAATTGAAAGACATAAATATTCATTCTCGAATGTATAAGCCTCAAATTTGAAAAGCCACCTGACTGTATTAATTGAACGTTCACTTTGAACGGTTCGAATCAGTTTCACTACTGTTTCTCAGGGAGTAATAAGGAAGTGTTTTATAGGCCGACACATGGCTGAATGCCTCTCTCCGGATGCAGCAGATGCCGCCCTCGCAAATCCAGAGGCCCGATTGTTTCGGCTACCTCAGCAAGCAGCAGGAGCGAGCGAGGAAATCGTCGTCACCAACCGGGTGGTCCCGACGCTATTGCGTGCTCAAAGACGCTGCGCTTTATTTCTACGACGACGTGGACGCTGAGCGGGCATTCGGGGTCGCCTGTCTGCACGGTTTCCGGGTACACGGTAGCGCCCCAACGTCAGGCGGAAGAAAACACGCGTTCGAGCTGCAGCCACCTGATCCCACGCAGAGGAGCTACACGTTTTCCGCGGACTCCGAGATGGACAAAAAAAGGTACAACGGTGTTCCTTTGAAAGAGGAAAATAAAAAATGAATTCAAACAATGTGAATTCGGAGTCTGGGAATAATTTTCGTGCGACAAGGGCGATATAGGTGTATACTTGGCCGACCTTGGGTCGTCGGAAATTTATCGCTCTTTTTTTTCCAGGAAGTGTGGATTCAATGGGCTCGAGATTTGAAAACACAGATTGTGTAACGGGAAGCGTAATAAAATGTAGTTATTATGGTTGCATCTCTGGCTGCTTGTGTCAAATTATTAGCCAAGGGATGTATATAATTCCAGAGGAGACAGAATTATAACTTGGATCGAATTTGGAATAGAATGTTTTTTTCGCGAACACATTTTTGATTTAAAATGATGGGTTACTTGTGCGACCCATGGTCATTAGAGATTTCAACAAAATTTTTTATTTTGTTTTGTTTTTTTTTCTTATACCCAACCAGAAGATTTTATTTGAGTCAAATAATTTTGTTGACCCGACGGAAATTGATTGATCCATAAAGATTTATTGCGTTATGATAAAGCTTACTTTCGTTTGATAAAAACGTCCGTCATCGAATGTCGTGGGTGGAAAAGCGATTTCTTGTCGCGTGATTGATGAAGAAATCAAACTGTCAAAATGAATTTGCAATATTACAATGGGTTTAACAATTTCAGATGGCTCGCAGCGCTCGAGTACTCGATCGATCGGTGGATAAAAATTGGCTGACCCAATCGACAGTAAGCAACCTCAGCAGGGACGCACAAAAATGAACACAAATCCGCGCAAATCGACAGGACCTTCACATGCAATCATCTTTCACTGATTTCTAAACAACGTTGACGAAAGAACACTTGTCAATACTGAAAAAAAATATCAACCGAAACGAGGTGTTGCTTCTACGAGATCATCGAACAACGATTACAATTTCGCATCTGAAAAATAATAAACGATACGAAACTGGCACAGAACGACGACGATAAAACAAAAAAATAACATGAGACGCAATCCTACATTTAACAGGCATTTTTACGATTTTTAATTGTCGATATATATATTACGAGAAAAACAGAAGTGTAACGAACTATCAAACTTTTTCGAACATTTGTAAATACATTGTAGACAGTTGTGTAAGCGTGGTAACAAACGATAAACAGTTCTTTCTGTCGAAATATCCAATTGTTTACCACAGGTGTTACGAGAACAAAAGCAACGAACAAAAATTTGTTATTAACCGCGTATATACTCTCGCCGTCCCGTACATAAAATAGATAGCGTGTGCCATTGATCGTTCAAATGTTATCACGATTATAGGATTGCGAAGAAAATATTTGTACGATACCAACGATTTCGGTATGATTTACAAGACTCATTCGTAGATTATAAAATAGTCGGCGATCTATTATTCTAAGTGGCTGATATATCACAATGCATGAGAACGTGTCAAAAATATTGAGCAATCATCAACACTGTACTCGAACGTTTTATCGTTGAACAATAAATGTGATCAAAACTGTTGAATCGTAAAATAACAATCAAATTCTAAAGGCGTAGAGAAACACGACGATTAGATTCCTTTCGTTCTTTTTTATCAAAAAAAAATGGTCTTATCGAAATTGGCGGAACTTAAAATTTTACGAAATAGATTTTAATTCTTAAGTTTTTGTGAGAATTTTACGACTTTGTGGTACGCACGAAACATCGTGACATCGTGTTGACACAACAGCAACAATTGTGAACACATATTCGTTACGCAACGATAGATAAATAAAATCGAAAATTGCAGTCGCTCTGATATGTATCCTGTACACTCGTCAGCAGTGTCGTGCTCACACTTTATTGCCGGAGTTTGCCATTAACGTTATCAGACAATGCAACATTTGAAACAAAATTGCACGATAGTGCCCACGATACAATCAGGCACGAGGGGTCGTCAAAACGTAAGATCTACTTCGACGAGAACAGTAGTTACACTATCGCTAAAAGGCAGAGAAGAAACATTGGCATATAAATGAAAGCGATAAACAGGTGATTCGGACAATGTTTCGTTGGGCCAACGAAACATACGAATATAAAGCCGAAATAATTTAAAGTGATTTGTCTAGATGCGTTGATCGTGAAATTCATATCAACCGGAAAAATGAAATTCGCATTCAACTCCATTCTGAATATCTGCAAATGAACATTTTCATTGAGTTTACTTTCATAGCGCAGTTCACGTGCATGCAAAAATAAAAAAAAAATAAAAAAAAACGTATTCAACGAGAATCGACGGCATGAGATGCTTTTAACTGAAAACAAATAATCCGAATTGCAAATTTTCAGATTGCAATGGAATAGTCAAAAATCAAATTCCGAGGAGAAAATGGATATATGACGATGGAATTTTCGTGCCATAATTGGAGGAATTGACAAGTCTTTAGACGAATAAAACTATTGACAGAATTGCTTTCCCAGGTTTCTGCGAGCATTACGATATGTTTGACAGAGAATTTCAAGATATTTTGTTGATGCGAAGGCACATATGTGAATGTACACGTATAATCAATTTCAAATTATACAAATATATCTTGTATATATATCCTACAATTATATATCTCTATATTTGTAGGAGTATATTTACGATAGTACATATACGAATATTGTAAATGTATATATATACATACATGTATGTATGGTGGGTAACTAACTACGAATTTATAGCTGTAATATCATTGACGGATCTAGCGAAAGAATATGTGAGATAAACCGTTTGTTTAAAAACTTCTTATTTCAACGTCCAAAACGCGTCTTGTTCAATACAAGTCGAAGAACCTGATATAAAGTACATATATCTATATATATATACACAACCCATGTTTTAATTTAATAATAATATTTATATGTATTTGTTACATGTTGAAAATATAACGATAACGATATATAATTGTAAGGCGTAATGTTATTGCGACGGGCATGGGCAAATGAACGTGCGTGATAAAAATAAACGCGCGTGTGCAACGACGTGAGAGCAAAACTTTGGTGTCACAAATAATAATAATGAAATTGTTAATGAAAGAGACGATATGAAATTATGATAACGTAAACTTAAATTTATATACCTCGCGCGCAAAAGCCCAGCGGGGCAGCATTTAAAATAAAAGATGAATTAAAAATAATGTTTATAAAAACTAAATAAATTGAACAGAGGATTAAAAGTAAATATGTATAACAAAGAATTGATAACATGCAGTGAATAATCAATAAAAAAAATTATAAATTAATGATTAATGAACAAACGATAATATGTAATTGTTAAATATGGAGACGTAAAAGTGATTGAATGGAACGAATGTGTTCTGGTTCGAGTCCAAAACCAAGGATATTGATTAACACGATAGAAGTGAAAATAAAGGAATAAACAAATAAAGAATTATGCTCAAATTGAGACATTAATAAAGACTTTAATACAAAAGAAGTTACTTAAAACGGCGCAAGCCAATCACTATACGACCCTTTGTCACGTTTTATATATTCGATGTCAAAAAAAAGTGCAATGCCACACGATTTCTTGCTGCGAGACTCAAATTTTTCATTGTTGCAAAGATTTTTAGAATAATAAGCGAAATTATATTATAAAGTTTATCAGTGTATAGCTACGTAAGTATGTATTTTTTGTCAATGACAATTATGTACAGAATCTTATCTTGGTCACGATTAATTTATTGCCACCCGTCGAACATTATAGGGAATTGAATATTTCCGCAACATTTTTGCTTTCGATTCGCAGCTGTTTAGCAACCAAAAATTGCGTTCCTCAAAATAACAAGCAGATTTATTGTGTGGACTTTCGCAGAACTCAGTATACGCGCCAAAAATACGTTTGTAACCGGTGCACGGTTATTTACTTCAAAATGATTTTCCTGGTTTCGACTATATTCGGAATTAAGTGGAGAAATACGGGTCAAATAAATTTAACTAGAGTTGATACAATTAAAAGTTGAAATATACAGAACTGTAAATATACATGCACAGAATGTTCATTGTAGAAAACACCGTTAACTTTTTTTAATTTTCTTTTCTTATTATAAAATCAACAGTTTTGGCTTGAAAGTTTAAAAATATTCTCCAGAAGAATGGTCGTATTTAAATTGAACATAATTGAAATTAAAGAACTGTAAATCTAGGTGTAATAAATGTGGAAAGCAATTGTAAAGTATGATCAGTCACGTATTTTGTACAATATGCATAAATGATTAAAAACTGGGAAGACAAATTACAAATTTTGAATATACGCGATCAAAACCGACTGTCATCGCGATCTGCATCTCGATGTTTTGCAAATGTAGAATTTGAGATATGAAAATTGACAATTGCCAATAACTTTTTTTACGGAATAGATTAATTCAATATTCCAACTATTCAAAATTTGTTACTGGCGTCAAGATTATTGTTTCCAAATATTATTCATTAATTTTCATGTCACACCATCGAACAGCTCGAACGAATCAAAACTACTGATATTTAATGATAATTTATAACTTTGATACTACCCTACATTATAGCCCGTGTTCGATAATTTCATTAGATTGACATTTTCCATCACGTCGTAAAGTTCATTGAATTACATTGTACATCCAAGTTGAGCAGTTGTTAATTAAACTTCATCCATTAACTGGTAGAACCGAAAATTTCAATACCGCTACGTTTCAGAATCATTACTGGTTCATTCATTTTATATCCCACCAACTTTGCCAAATTGATGTATTGCTATAGTTTTCCCCCATAATGAATAAGAATAAATGAATAAATAACAATTTAAGAGGCAAATCTCATTTGCGTGTCAATGAATCAATTTAAATATCGATAGCCGTGAAATCATTACACCTGTTTGGGTAAATTACATGACACAACATAGTACTGTATAAATCAATACATCACTTAACTGAATCATACAAGATCGTTCCTTGATTACGCTTTAACGAAAAGCGAATTCTGCTACCGGAGTTTGATCATGGAGTATAAAACAGAACGCGAGCGAGACAGTCGGCTTTTCCAACCCACGGGAGAGTGTGCATGGGTTCCTCTTATGCAAATCATAATGTGTACTCGGTGTGTTCTGACGTCATTGTAATGTGTATCGTAGCGAGAAATCAGTAGGAAGCAGAGTTAGCGGTTGTTAGCCCTATCGAAGCACTTACACGACTTTTCGAATCGTGTGTGACAGAGAATCTATCGGTGCATGATGCTTGTATGCGTAAAGTACCTGTTAGAGAAACTGATACCAATACTGGTATGTAGCTTGAGTATTTAAACGTTTGCGTGCGAAACAAAGATAGACCAAGTGCGAGAGAGAGAGAGATAGAGATGCGATTGAGTGCAAGCGAGAAACGTAAAGACGAATGGGCGAAAGAAAGAGTTCAAGAAAATAATAGAAAATAATCTTACTCAGTGCTAAACTTCGCTGAGCTCCTATTAACGAGCTAGTCACGATTATTGTCGAGAGGAGGCCGATGATAAGTTCACTGTGTGTGCGTTTAGAATAAAAGATTCAAAAACATCATTCAGCTGAGATATTCATGCTCGACGTTGAAAGATAGCCTGTGTCATTAATTTTTTCTTCTAATGGTCTCTTTTTTTGTTTGTTATGCGCCGGTGCTTTATGGATTTAAAGTGGCCGATCGGTTCATAGAGGTTCTTATATGCTGCTCCATTTTTTGCTCCTTTTGTTTTTCCACATCGCCTTGCCTCTATTTCGCACGCTTTCAATAAGTCCGCAAAAGCTCGCGTGAAATCCCACGGTGAATCATGGAGTTCAACTTTTGACTCGCCATTTCGGTTTTTCTTTTCTCAGTTCTTTTTCTTTTGTCGTTATACTTTAAGGGGGCAGAAAACTATTCTTACTTTTGTTATTGGTCAATCAACGAGAATTACTTCGGCTCCTCGTTCCTTCTCTCTTTTTTTTTTTTTTTTTTTTTTTTTTTTCGTGAGAGTATGCGAAGAAGGCCTGGTATTTTCAGCACCCAAGTATTATCTTATGGACCTGTAAGTGAAATTCTTTCACTCATAAAAGTCCCGCTTGTGAATTGGTAGGCTTCATAGACGTGACGTAAGTAACCACGTTTCCAATAAAACATTGATTTGTGACTGGTATTATGTATTCATAAACACGAAATGCTCAAATGTCCGCCTAATTGCGCGTTTATCGTCTTGGATTATAATATTTAAATGGCTAGTTTTGTAACGTATTGATGAGTGTGAATTTAATCGATGAATAAATTTCAGGTCTTTCCGAATATTAAGCAATTTCACATCCATGATGAGATTTATGGAAAATGTGATTTAGATAAAACTACACAGAAGATGCAAATAATCTACTGTTTTTAACACGTTTATTTCTGTTGGAAATGTTCACATTTCAACAGTGACAAATGGCATGTTATAATTGCAGAAAAATGTATAAGCAGACATCATTTCAATGAAAAAAAAATTTGTTTTTTTTTTTGTTTTTTTTTTAATATTTCATAAACTTTTTGAATGCTGACAATATTTGAGTGTGATATTTCAATAGATTTTGAGGTTCTAAAATAAAAGACTGTGACGTAGTCAAAGTTCTGTCAACATTTTTGAAAACGATTACATCACTCAAATTCGAGGCGGTAGATAAATAACCCGCAACATTATAAATGTAAAAAATGTTAATGGATTAACGTAAACATAGTACACATAATCACACTTTTTTATGAGATTATGTCGACCCGACCTGGATGTTCCCCAAAAGATGTGTGATACAATCTTGAGAATTGGATGTTAAATACTGAAAAATGAGAGGTTTTGAATAAAAAATCATACAAGCCGTGATCGAAAAACTAAAAGCGTAGCGAATAATCAAAAGAATTAACAGTTCGCATCTCTTTCGGGGAAAGAGGATTCTAATTTTAATATATCGAGATGGTGTGTTTAATCCGCTTGCAAAACCACTTTTTTCCGTTCAAATCAGTGCGCGCCGGTAATGAATTCCGTTTTCTCAGAAGCAATTAGTATTATTCGCAACGACTGGCTAATGTCAATAGCTTCTCATGACTGGACACGATTCAATACGTTGCGAGCATATTGAACATCGTTTCAACACAAGTCGCTATACATGTCCAGCCTTCGTGCATCGCGTCTGAGCGTCTTTGCGGTTTAAATTACAGCCCGCGGCATCGTTTCAGAGCAGCCGTTGGATCGGGTACGTGTTATTAGAGCGACCGGCTCAACCTAATTATGCAAAAAGCCATCCGCGATCGGGTCCTGATGGCATGGGAAGCAACAGGCCCAGGGACTGGTCTGACGTAGAAAAAACACTCCGAGAAAAAGGTAGATGGCTCGCAAGACGAAGAAATGAGAGTTCAAAAATAAATGATAGTTTTTGTAATAGCAGATAGCGTCGGGGTGTCAAACAAATTTTCGAAAGATTTTTGCTCCAACTGAGATAATTAGTTTGCAAAGAAGAAACGCTAATTGTAACATAGAGACACAAAATGTCGGTAAATTTATTTGGACAGCGTTCATTTTCTCAATTATAAGAAGAAACTTTTGAAAATTATAAATCTTATTTGAAACAAGAAATGAAATGATATTGGGCTAGTTTTGTTATTTTTTCACGTCATAGATTATTTTGTTAACTTTACAGGGGAAAGTTAAATGTTGAATTTTATGGCATAGTAAACATTATACTTTCCCTAATAAACAATCACGCTAAACACCATTAATGATCTGAACAATGTTGCATGCATGAAACGTGCATTTTATTTTATTTTTTGAATTCCAGCGCAGATGGAGTAATTAGCTCGGAGCCAAAAATTTGCAAAAGCCTCAATTACCCATGAGAGAGTGATACGCTAAAAGAAAAGAAAGTCGTAGCAATGATCAGATTGGAATCGTAAATATATAAAATATAATCGTACAAATTTATAGGAGCAATTTGGTATCATCGTCGGCATTGTAGATTGAGAAGATGAATCAAAAGTTGGAGCAATGCTCGATACCGCACTCATGGTGTGGTATCCATTTGATAGCAGATAGCAGACCGGATGATGATGGTATGTTCTCATTACGTGTCGTGTAGGTATGCAGCGAGTCCGCGTTCTTGGATCGCCCCGTGTGTACAGGATAAGCCACGCTGTTCTCTCATGGTGGTGGATTCCCAGTTACATCGGTGAACACCGTTGCGGATGGTGTTTGTGAGAGCCTCGCTGCTCCACGCGACGTGAGAAGAGAGGGAACTAGTTCAGTGAACAAAAAGACCCAAAAGACAGTTGCACGCTCAACAACACTGTCCAGACTTGAGCTCAAGATTTTGCTTCTTCGAATTATTATTATTATCATTCATACTTTAGTTATCAAAAATATTTAATTTCCAATAACAACAAAATTTATATTCAAGTTTTTTTTTTTTTTCATTTCAAACATAAGTTTTCTTTTATTCTCTTATCATCTAATGTTCGTTTGTTTTTGATTAATTTTTTATCATTTGGTTCAATTTATTAATCAAAGGTTAATTATTATGATAAATGTTGTTAGATAAACTTGTTGCGGAGAAAAAGAAAGGATATAAAACGGTAAGTTCAATATCCTTGATGATATTAAAAATTATAGGCCAGGTTCAGTGTAAGATCTGATACCAAGTGATCCAAATCTTGTATGCGCACTTTCAACAGCAAATGTTGCATTACGTTTGCCACAGCAATCGTATGACCATCAATTCTAAGTGGTATTGAATCAAACAAGATCACAGATGCAATATTTTTATGATGAAAATCTAAAATATAGTGAAAATAAAAGATCAATATTATTTTGGTTCATTTTCCGATTCATCAAAGCAAATTCAATTTGATTCAGTTATTCTCTCGATTCACAGAAAAAATCATGATACAGGCGCCGACGCTAGCTACGGAACATTTCAAAAATATATCATGTTTCAGGAAACTGTCCCCATTGACTTTTGTTAATGTATTGTTATTTGACTTTTTTTAGGTACAAATTAAATTTATCATAGACTCAAGACATCGGATTCCCAAAAAAATATAAATAAAGTACAGTTACGTTTCAGCATCAAAAGCACAATAAAATTTACAGCTAAAATGTTGACGTATAGTCACGAATCTTGCTTCCGATTCTGAATAAAAATTTCTATAGAATAATCATGAGATCGAGTTTTTTCCTTCCTAGGTCGGTTCTTCCTTTTTTTGTCGGGTGCAAGCATTGTTGTTTTGCGAATAGAACTGTTACCATTCAAAAACTCATAATCACCGTTTCGTCGAAACATCACAAATAGCCTAAAAATCGTTTATCGAGAGACACATCTTTCTGAACCTGTGAACAGAAGCTGTGATCCTATCGAATTACAATGTAATGTGAAAATATTATCTTCTGCGACAGACCATCGCAATACTAAACCTCAATATTTCCATTTTATTAATCAATAATTTTTTTTTAAATAAAATGAAACAGGTTAATTTATATGCTTTTGAAATCTCACACTAAAAAATGATTTTGATAAATTATTAGGTTTCATCAAGAGAGATCACCTTCAAAATCGTTACGTCACAGGTCCGCAGGCACAGCCAGAAATTCAAGTCCATTGTGCCGGTGTGACAATATTGAATGATATTAGGTTCGTGACCCATTCGACGGGTTGCGTTTCGTGAGACGTCAGATTCTAAACGGTTACGAAAATTGCTGGTGGTAGGTCCAGTGCCAGTTCAAAAATCCATCACTATGAAAAAGATATTTTGCGATTAAAAACGATTACATGTCGGTTTTCTGAGTGTTTAAAATATTTTTATACATTCTAAGAGGATTAAGAGGCGAGGATCAAAGAAAAAACGTGAAATGAAAAATATTTCCAATCATTTTTTTTTTTTTCAACGTAAAAGTTTTTAATTTCTCTCAGGTCATTTTGAAAATGAATGATCGAAAGGGGGGAAAGAGAGATGTGTCAGAGGATTGAGGACAACATATTAAGGAAGACTGTCAGTTTGTTCAATTGCGATTCACTTTTGGTGGAACATCTTGAACGTATACATTCTGGACAAAAGGGATAGAGAAGAAGCCAGACTTTGCGAATTTCAAACTGAAAGGAATGCGTTGATCCCGGCGTTGTTAATGCGGTTCGCGTGCCATCCTCACAGAGGCTGTTGTATACCTAGCATGTATGCTGTTCAGAGAAAATGAAAAAGAAACGAACACTGATTCTATAAGAAGGAACGAAGGGCAAAAAACAATCCAATCGTGGTTTACGTATTCCAAATTCACGAAGGTTAATGCAAGATGCGTACACTTTTTTGATTCGAAGTTTATTCAAATGTTTTGTGACTCACAAAACATAAGCATAGGCTATTGTGCGCGATTATAAACTTGCGTTGCAACGATATTTTAACGACAACTTATGATAATTTTGCTATACTCAAAAACTCATCATCTCGAAAAACGCGTACTCAATTTTACGACACAAAAGTATATTACCAATTTTGCATATAAATTTCGCGTCGTGAAATAGTCTATAATTAAATTCAGCCCAAGTTTTTTACATCGCCAGTTATTACAGGTTTTTGTGCCTTTAATGGATTTAGCCGGAAGAGAAAAATAAAAGTCATCTCAATGTTAGAAAAAGTTTCGAAAAAAATGTTTTGCACTTAGAAAATTTAATACACCCATCTCAGCCATATAACTTCTTTCTAATTAAAATATAAAAATTATTTCTCGACTTTTTAAAGTCACGGTCTTCCTGTTACTTTGATAATATCATATTTATCATAAGTCTTGCTTCTGTAATTCTTCAGTTGAATTTATTTTGTGGACTTTTAACTTCTTTTTTTTTCTAACACCATAAAAATTATTTATCAGCATTTGATTAAAAGGATCATTTTCCGCTACAAGGCACCACCTGGTGGACATCGTCACGGAAGGGATATGAGCAGTTCTCGTCGGGTGCGTTCAACTCCCTATCTGTGCCACAAGGTCAGAGTACACTGAGCAACGATAGAGGTAACATAATGCGCAGACATTGTTCGGCGAGCGTCACGCCATGTTATTACATCGAGCAGAAAGCAATGACGAAACCAGAGACCAAGAAGTATATCCATTTTGGCTTCTGTCGATGGTACTTGCGGTTCCCAACGTAAGACCGGTTGGTCGCGTGACACCTGTTCGGCATTGCGCTGCGAACCTGTCGGGTTTTCTAGTACATAGTACCGGGCATTACAATAACCGCTACTTTCTCTTATAGTTATCGCCCGCGCTTGTTGCGGTGCCATCGATTTTTCAAACCCCACAAAACTCGGGCCCATCAAAAAGAGCCGAAGCTTATTTATGTAAGGTCAGGTTGCGTCCGACATTGGCCTAACAGTGTTTACGCAAACCCAAGCGACCATCCGCTTCGTCGGTGTAAAACCGGCTGGGCGTCGGCGGCTGCCGAGAGAAGAATCCAAGACTCGATCTCAGAGTGCCTCTGGCTGACGGCGGATTTAACCGATTGCTCTCCGCGAGCGTCTCTTCCAACATCCGATTCCAGGACCGGCCAACGCGGCAACTCGAGCGAGTTGCCCAGAACATCAGACGCAAATTAAACGTCACATTCAAGATCAAAGAGAAAGCCAAAAACACTTGCGTCATATAGAAATGTGAAGATCGCTTTTTATTTGACCGTCTCACGTACGTTCGCTCGGTATGATATTGTGTGGACCAACAGTTTTTACAAGCGTAATTTTTGTCCTTTAAACTGAAGCAGCGAAGGTGAAACGAGAGAGAGGAAAGACAAGCTCGCGGTCCCTTTCCATAAGACTTCTTGCTGGTCGTCGTCTACATTGTAAGAAAAGGCTGGCTTGAGAAGGGACAAGGCTTTTTTTTACAGTTAATTAAAGGAGAACGAGTTTTTTGAAAACAAAATTTTCTCAACCGTGCCGTGCAGTCCATCTTCTTTTTCTCGCCATGATAGATGAGCTTGTTCAAAAGGGAGACCTTAATGGAAATCATGCAAGTCCTACTGTTTAACGGTAGAAACTGAGCTCTTCAATGTGAGAAAAAAAAATCGGTACTTCTAGAACTGAATGCAGTGAAAAGAAGGATGAGTGTCTTCGATCATTTATTATAATCCGTACTTAACAGTCGCTAGATGAGCTTGATGGGTTGCGTTGAAAGTGCGGTGACCAAGTTTCCAAAAAGTCATCAATTAAATTGAAATACTTATCCAGAACGTGAAATTTCTTTCATTTCTATTTTTTGTTTTTCGATCAAAAAAAAAAAAAAAAACAAACAAACAAACAAACAAACAAAAATGTATATTTAAATGTACAAATTTTGATTGAATCCAATCTATCTAGCGCAAACTAAAACATTTTCTTGAAACATTTATAGTTAACGAAACATCAGCCGATCTGGAGCTTCGTTGCAAGATCTGCAGAACCGTATATATTCTAGTTTACGATTTTTCATCCTCTCCGTAAACTGGTCTACAGAGTGGCCGCAGATGCACCGTAACCGTGAGCGTCATTCTGAACCCGATGCACGCATAACTTTGCGTATTCCGCACCCGATCAGCGTACACCATCAGCAAACTATAAAATTGTCTCCATGTTAGAACATTTTCCCAAACGACAATCCCAATGTGTCTGATCGTTTTTCTAAAACCGCTACCTCGCCTTTCTCTGCCAGTTCATCTCCAAATCTCCCGCTAGGCATGAACCGCATTTTGTACCAGTCGTTAGGCCGATTTTCCCTCCTCCCCACATTCTCGTCTTAGAATTGCTAATGTCCAAATTAAAATGGATGACTGGAAAAGATGAAAGAGTGGCATCGAAGGCACCTCTTTCGGGCGCAGTTCCACCGAATCTCAGGGGACAGAGACCGGGTACCGTGAACCGCTAGGCACACACCTGTGTCTCATACCATTCCCTCCAACCTCATTCCAACCTCCTGCACTCAACCTGCGCGGTTTCGGCTTCGTGTTGTAGACGGTGGTAGGTACCTGTGGGCATCTTTCTCGGTCTACCAGTCGGGCCCTATCTCGGGCTCCTTTCACCCCCTTCCCACCCGTGGTCCCCTCTACTTCTTGACCAGCGATCTCTGTCCGGCGGGACCGCTTGGCAAGCGTTCTCCGAACGATAAAGAAAGACGGTAGAATGCCGCGCAGCATCCAGCAGCAGCGCTACTAGCGGTCGCCGAATGGAAAGACTGCTTGCTCCGCGTCTTTGTTGATCGTGCGTGTGATCCGTGCGTGAGAGCCTCGCGAGCGTGGGTGTGCGCGGAGAAGCCTACCTGACGGCGTCCGACACGCAGTAAGCCGCGCACTTCGGGACTCGATTCACCAAACGCTCGTCGCTGTTTTTTCGGCCGACTTATCGCGCCATTCTGGCGTACCAGCGGACCAAGAACCAGTGCGGACCAAGTACCCGACTCTGCTACCAGGACTCTGCAAACCCAGGATAATTGTTGTGTGTGTTGACCGGTCACCTTTATGCCAGTGTGAAATCGTTCTCTCAAGTTCTGAGTGCTCATCTCACGTGATTCAGTGCCAAACGAAGGAAGAATAAACAAAATCGGCCGCTGGCCGATTGCGAGCGAACGTTGTTTCGCCGCGGGGACCTTGGGAGGCTGCGTCGCCGTGGACCACACTCTTCGCGAAGGATCGGCCGTCGATCCTCAGACATGCGTATGAAGGGCCGCCATTGAAGTGCCTCCAATAGTCGAGGTGAGCGGGTTCTGGGACCCTCCTGTTGCTTCGGTTTGTGACATTGAGATGAAAGAGTATGCGTGCGCGCGAGAGAGATCTCTTTATCGTGCGAATATTTCGAGTCCAATATGGCGGTCGGGGCCAGCCATGACGGGGCCACGGAAGCCATGTTGGCAGGTGTGCTTGTTCAGATAACCAGTTCACGATTTGAACACGCCGCGATACACGACGTTTATCCAACACCTTCTTCACTTTTTGCAAGGCTTTTCAACTTTTTCTTTCTTTTTTTTCTTTCCATTGCTTTCATCAATTCCGCCGGTCCATGGAACGCTTCGATCACTAGATGCTCCAGGCTCTTTCGCTTGCTTTGCTAGCTTTTACTCTAACGGTTGCAAACTAGCTCTACACACAAATGACACAGCTTTTGGACTGATTTCGCAAAAACTGCGTATCATTTATTATCAGCTAAAACTCATGGTTTTATGGAAGAAAAAGTTTGGTTCGAGAAGATAGGTCGTTTTTTTTTTTTTTTTTTTTTTTTTTTTTTTTTTTTTTTTTTTTTTTTTTTTTTTTTTTTTTCTTTTTTGTTTTTTTTTTTTCCTTCTTTGGGTTTTGCGTTTTTTTTT
>JAQQRF010001156.1:0-16501 GCA_030523145.1 Trissolcus brochymenae
ATGCGACCAGCTTGAGCGATGAACGGGCTCTCAGAACGCGATACCGATTGACAAAAACTTTGTTTCAGCGGCAGGGACGAGACGCTACCCTTCTGTTTCCGGACATCCTTGGGCCGTACCCGGCAGTCGGGGTGTCTGCCGCAACACCCCCCCAACGGCCGGGTCATCGGGGGGGCACCGCCTCCCCCCGCCGATATCGACTGGAGTCGATAAGGGGGGGCTCCTTCCCCCCCCCCCCCCCCCTCCGGACATCTCCACGAGGCCTGAACGCAAGTTCAGGCCAGGTTTTGCGTTGCGGCCAAGGTGGGAGAACGGTTACTTAACCGCCAGCAAACCGTTCCTCCTTCTTCTTTTCTGAGTGTCCCTGAGCCCGCTTTAGTTTCGTGCGGTTTTACGTTTTGGTTTTTTTTTATAATTTTGAGTTTAGTTAAATTTAATGGTGTGCGCATAATCTGTGTCGGTCCAGGGTGGTTCCAGCCAAGCTGTGTCCCGCTAATGTTTGTCTTCGAAAGGTTAAAGTTTTGCATTGTAAATTTGAATTATTGATCAGCGGCAACTGTAACGGTCATTTTTGGTTTGTAAATTCGAAATTTTCGTCGATGATTTTGGGCCACTTAGAATGGTTGTAACTTGTAAATTGTTTTAGCATATTAATTGACTTGATTTTGTTAATGGGAGACTGATTTTTGCGACTCATTTTTTTTTATCCGACGGAATCTTTGGCAACTCATTGTATCATGCAATTCTTTTTCTCTTCGTAGTGAATAAATTTAACTTTGTCCTCGAACTTGCTTTTGTTTCTTAATTATTTTATTTGTTAATCCGTTTAAACCATAGCCTGCGACCCTTACGCGATAAGGTCTCAAGTTCTCTGTTGATATTGAGTTAGTCGAGACGGTCACTTATTGACCATGCGCCCAACCACATTTTTTTATAAAAATTATTTTATGTTTTTCTGATTGTTTGGAAAGAAAAATAGAGGTCACTAAACAGAAAGTGAGAACCCCGTCACAATATATATTCATATATATATTTTAGTTTCGAAACTGATATAGTTTCAATCTGATATTTTCGCAAAAAAAAATTTTTGTTTTAAAAAAAATTTTTGTGTTTCATAAAATTGTTGTTTGGACAAAATTTTGTTTAAAAAAAATTTTTTGTTTGCAAATAATTTTTGAGTTTAAAAAAACAGTTTTTTTTTATATTATTTTTGTTCCGAACAATTTTTGTTTGAAAAAAATTTGTAGTTTAAAAACATTTTTTTAACAAAATATGTATGTTTTATGAAAGATTTTTGATTGCAACGAAAACAACAATGTTCAAACAGACGAGTCCAAGATAGACTCAGAAACCAGACACGTATAGCAGGGACTCGAATACTGCTGGGGAAAAGTCTATCAAGTGGGCAATGTTGCGACTTCGCCAGAAGTGCAACTCGAGACTCATCGTAATAACGACGCACAAGGTGTTCCACCGGATCCTGTGGGGTTGCTAGCTGACGAGTGACAGACTAGCGAACGATTGACACCGCTAGAGCTCAATCTAGAGCTCCAGTCTGCCGATTTGTGGGAGAAAGCTGCCATCCCATGTTTAGAAGACAAGCCATCTCAAGTTCAGTATGACCGCCGTACCTAACCTCCTTGACAGCTACCGCTCCACTAATGTCATAGCAGTATCACCAAAAAGTTTTCCGTGTGTGATTGGAGGCAAAAAATCATCTTTTAGAAAGAAAACGAATCTAACTTTGCTTGAACAGAGGCAATCATTCCCAATATTCAAACATAGAGATGATTTGATTTAAGTTGTCACGAATAATCAAATTTTTAAAGGCATTGGTGAGACTGGATCTGGTGAAATATACAAGTCGGAATTTACAGCTCGTGGTAAAATCGGTTGCAGTCAAGTAAGTACACTACATTATATTAACCTCATGTTAATAATTTAAAATAATACAGATTCACTTGCGCGAACCTCGGGGCGATATTCTTTTTAACCAGTCAAGAGAAATATTGTATGAGCGTATGAAATCACTAGGTCCTGACGTCCGTGAACTTATTATCCTGCCTGCATACTTAGCTTTGCCTTCTGAGATGCAATGTAGAATTTTCGAGCCGGGTTCGCGAAAAGTCGCGAAATTTGAAGCGACACTTACTGAATTTTCGGTCCAAAATTCAAAACTTAAAAAAGTTCAGAAACTTAAAACAAAAATGAGCTCAAAAGAAAGAATTTTTATGATTCGCAGTACAGCAGAATTCTGATAAAAAAAAAATTAATATCTTAGTATATATAAAATCTTCTATTTATTTTTCACACAATTTATATACTATACTATAATAAAATGTGTATTTAAATAATTCATTTTTTCCACACCAACATCTCACAGCAAAGCTGTGAGATTCTTTTCTTAGCTGCTTTGATTCTGATATTAATGAGCAATAGTATCAGTTGTTGAACATATTTTGATTTGTATCTGTGCTTCAAGTACGCGGTTCATGTTCACGTTAGGTGCTGCCACCTGCTCTTTCAATTTTATAAGATCCTCGCGGCGTTTTGTTTTTCAGTTTTCCATAGTAATTAGATCAGTTCATTCTTGCTTAGAATAAATCTATCGTTCCAGTATCCGCTGTTTTAATCCTGGTTCCCTCATATACTCAATATCAGTGATAAATAGAATAGAAATTCTTGGTTCAATGTTTGAGTGTTCTGTTTTTTTTTTAAGTTTCAAATTTGAAGTTTTTAAATAACCAATCATAATACAAAAATTTCTAAGAAACTAACAAAAGTTCTAAGAAAGAAAATTATACGATTTGTTCAGAATACTATAATCAGATAATTTCTTTTTCATAAACAAAGTAAACAAATAGTTCGATAAAGTAGGTACTTATTTATAAAAATGGTTTAAATAATCAAACCGAGAAATTTGTCATGAAAATCATAAGAAATCAGTAAGGCAGGTCATAAGATGATAGAAAATGTTTTCAGTAAAATTGTGCTGCAGACATATCAATATTTAATGGTCTACGAAAAAACACTAAAATTCGATGAAATGTTCGAGCGCGTAGTAGCATTGGTTTTGAATATAGCGCGCAGTAGTTGTAATTTTGAATTCGAGCTCTCAAACATCAAAATGCACATTCAGTTTGCAGTCGCAAATACATATCAATGTCGTAATTCCGCGACACGTGAAGTGTGTTAATTTGCTGGTGTATATAAGATAATTTTTTACTTTTTTTGGTTCATTCAACCATCATAATGAGTTGAAAGAAATAAACATTCAGTATAAATCATTAACTGAAATTATTCTTCTGTATTCCTCACTGAAAATGTAAACATTGTATGGCATAATGTAAAGTCATCTCCGTGTGTCCGTATACTGTTGAAAACAAATGTCACTTGAATGAATTTATAACGACAATTTATTAAACAATGACTATTCTTTGAAAAATGCTTATTAGAAAATAATTATGGTACTCATTTTTTCCCAATATTTTCGCTGTACTTTTTTTATTTTATCGGCAATGTCAAAATCATCAATTTTTAGTTCAAAATCTTGGAGTGTTGTTACGGGTTGATATTTAAAATTTGTGCATAAGTAATGTATACAAATAATGTTCTGAGATAGTGTTTTTTAAAAAAAGTAATAAAAATGAGTTGAAAATTATACAATTTAGTTAGAATACTATAATCAGAAGGATATTCTTTTAACAATAAAGTAAAGAAATAATTTAATAAACTGAGTGCTTATTATAAAACATGGATTGAAATAATTGAAACTACCAATTCTTTATGATAAATAATTAATAGTAAATAATTAATAGTAGTCGAGTGACAATTATGAAAGGTAACCTCAAAATGTTTAGAGGTACTTTTCATGAAAAAATGTCGCTGACCGATGCGTTTATAGCACCGTTCAGGTAAATAAGAAAAATTTTTATTAATAAAAATAAAAAATAAAAACCTTGAAAAACATTAAAATTTTTACCGCGGACCGGCGCGTTCGGTGCGGCGGCCACGGCTCTAACAGTGTTTCCACGCCGTTCTGAACGGACCAATAGAAGTGCGCACTCAGGTTTACCGAGTCTCGGAGCACGCAGCTGCTTACCGTCGAAAGTATCGAAAAACATTTTTTTTGAATTCGAAATGAAACAAACGTTAATACTCATCATGAATTTTCAGAATCAGTAGTAAGTACAATATATATACGAACAGTTTAATTATTTTTAAACTCATACAATCGAAAGAAAAAGTTTATAAACGGTGCAAAATCTTTCTGAATTGTGAACAGATAGATATTTACCCACGATCGTTCGTTTTCTTTATCACTTGACCAAGCAAAGTGTTAATCAATTGCAAAAGGTTCCTTGCATGACCTGCAGATCGACGATCTTGCAACCCCTGGGCTGGTTTTTCATCCTTAATTGAGAAAGTCTGAACAGAGGGTTCAGGACCTACAGCTTCCGAAGGAAAGACCGTCAGCGCATCCTTCGAAGGATGTACTGAACGAAGCTCGAACGTTACTGTCCTCCAGAAGTAACGCCGACGATTCGGTCTGGCTGCCTTCTGCCGCTGCTAGGGGGCACCCCCCGACGATACGTTAGATTTCTGACCCTTCAACAGATTCACCGTTGTCAGTGTCACCGCCAATAGGACGTCGTCGCCAGGAACTAAAGAAAGTTTTTTTCTCTCTGAAAATATATTATAAAACCTGAATACCTAAAATTTGAAGAAAATTTACATACAATTTTACGGAAGATAACTTAAATGTGTATCCTGATCGCACGAATCATAGCCTCAAGTGACAGGCCTGTTGAAGCCCTCACGACCAATGTGCTATCCACTTGTGAGACCGAACATCTACGGAGAGTTTTATGAGGTCTGCTGTTTTCGCGTGGTGCACAATATGCATCTCGTATATGCCTCACCTGCAGATCGCTCAAAAGATTCCCAGAAGGGACAACATCGATGTTACCCAACCCAGTCTTTAACGCAGAGATCATTTTTTTGGTTATATACAGTCGACTATTAAAGTATTTGTCACTAAATGTTGTTGCTTTCTCGGTCAGCATTATTGAAAACTTTAATAACAACACACGCACACACAAAACTGTACAAATGCACCACTTTGAGTTCAATGGTCACTAGATGATCGTGTAGCGGGCACTGAGACGATCGGTAGGTCACTGTGCCGTTGATGCATCGAAGCGTACCGAACACCTCCGAATGTCAACACGAGATTTGACGAGCATTACGTCACGATGACGTTCGACACTTCTCGAGTCCTGATGAATGTCTTGAAACGAGACGAGATGCCATTTTTACGGGCAATACTTAAGAACTAAAAAAGAAACTTAATGCACGAAGGAGATGTATGCGCTGTCGCGGTTTCATTCTGCTGTAATGTAGCCCGAATCGCTGCTGATGCTTAGGACACTCTCCGATGACGAAGATTCATCCATCGAGGAAGCATGATTGTCACCGCGTTCCGACGATTGTGGCGATGACATAGGGCCATCGCTATCTGTATCTTCAGGCGACGCGTCAGGACTCCCTCGATGCGTTGAGAGTGTTGACCACGGTTGATTTTCCGAGGCGGAATGTCGAGCCCCGTTGTCCTCGAGTTCTTTCTCAGTACATTTTTTTTCATCTGAAAATATAATTTTAAAATTTCGATTAATGTTTAATCAAAATAATATTAACAAGTATAAAAATGTTGAATAAAACATTTGAAATAAACAAGTAAGACTTTCATGTCTAAACAACGGAACTTAGAAATATAATACAAGAGTACATGAAAGTAAACGAGAGCGTATGAGAGTACGCGAGAGTGTACGAGAGCGATTTAGAGTACACGGGAGTAAACGAGAGTACGCAAGAGAAACAAGTGTATGCGAGAGTATACGAGGGTATATGGAAGAGAATGAGAGTAAACGATCGCGAATGAGATTACACGAGAGTACGGCCGAAAATGAGAGTGAAGGAGAGTATATGGCAGAGAATAAGAGTATACGAGAGTGCAAGTGAGTGAACAAGAATACATGGTACAGTATGAGTGTAAACGAGCGCGAATAAGAGTAAATGAGATTACACGAGCGCACGCAAGAGTGAAAGAGAGTACGATAATGAATGAGAGTACACGAGAGTACGACAAAGAATGTGGGTACACAAGCATACACGAGAGTAAACGATAACGAATGAGATTACACGAGCTTAAGACAGAGAGAGTAAGCGAACGTAGATAAAGAAACGAAAGTTTAAAATGTGAGGGTGTAAATAATTTATTATAAAAATATCAAAATCTTACCCGGTATGTAGATCATAGTTTGACGATACTTTTCCCAAAAGGCTGTATCGTCAGCAAGGATTTTGTTGTAGTCTTCGCATCCAGGTGGTAATACTAAAAAATATATAATGAAAAACACCTCAACATTGCAAATATGGTACTAATAATAGTAGAATACTTACTAAATTCCTTGTTCGGGAAACGGATGCGAAAACGTTTTTACGTTTTTTACGCGCGCTGCACGCGCGTGCCATTTTCAAAGCGCAAGGTCCGAAACTACCGAGCGGCGCGGAAAAAAAATTATTAAAAATGTTTTGTGAACTAATCTGTCGCACTGAAGATCACCACGATAGCGGACACCGTTTCAATCGATGTCGCTCGCGACACGAAGAATCCAAATCTCGTGACCACGGTCGACGGTGACAGTCGGATATCGTTCGAGATACAGCTGTCACAGTTGCAGCGAAATGCTACGAGTGAGGGGTTTGTATGAACCGGAAAGTATCAGTCAAGAAGATGGTATGCGGCTGTATGTTCACAACGAACAGTGTCGTGACTGCCGCACAAGATACTTGTCGGGTTTGTTGCAACCCCTACACAGTTTTGCGCCGTACAACGTGCGAGCACAGGCTGTTTCGACGGACCTGGACCGTGAAAAGGCGGCTCTTCGCGTACACGCGCTGCCATGCACTATGCGCTGCCTCACAATCGGGTTCGTAAAAATATTGAGCATACATCGACAAAGCTGGCAAATCGCGAGGATTATTGCCATTCAAAATATTTAATTCACGGCGTAAGAACATTGTCACAAAAATAATGTATGAACAGACCTGACACAATTTTTTATTTGAAAAAACCAATAAAATTAATTTTTAACATAATAAGGCACACTGTTTGCCACCGCTGTCAAGAAGGATCTGACGCTTTTGTAAATCATTGTGCATAGAGACAAGGGTAAGAATTTGCAGAGTTTGCAAATAATTACACAGACTTTTCTCAAGTTGTTTTGTTTTTATTGAGAATTGAATTACAGCACGTGCCTAGTACGGCACTTTTGCATACAAACATGACACGAGTCGTGTCTTACATAGTTTTTCGCTCCTTCGCTAATTCGCTCAAAGTATCGTTTAACATTTTTATCGGTGGCAGCATAATTATTTTCAAAGAGGTTACAAAATGAAAAATGTCGTGTATTCACTCGTAGAAAGCACAGTTTTTCCTGATTCTGCATCGGTCCTTTTTGACGACCGGTAGAAATCCGTAACTGTCGAAAAATGTCCCATCGCCTTTGGAATCTACGAAAATTGCTACCCAGTGACTTTCACAATTGAAAACGTATGCAATCAGTCGTGGCCAATATACAGGAATTTCGTCTGCCGTAAACACACCTGTGTTGGGTGTTCGTCAATTTTGCAACGCTCTGCGTATCTTCAGTATGTCTATTAGACCACAGATGCAACGTTGAATAGAAATCTCTGCATGTGAGGATGTTTTATACCCTTTCTAAACCTCCAAAATCTGCGATCACTTGACGGCCAGCGTCAATTTGAAGAATATTGTCGTATTCTGCATAGATTATGCAATTGATCGTTCAGGCCAGAGGGGCCGAAAATCGTATCCTCACACTGCCGTGCTTTACGAGGTTCCAGTGCGTGTTGCAATTGGCCGATAGATCAGGTGTCAGATCGAACGGCATTAGACAAAAACCATCAGGGTAGTCAGCTCTCGTGATACGATTTCCGGTGTCAGAAAAGTGTATTCCCGTACTGGAAAACAGTGCTTGATAAGCATCGACAAACAGTTTGTTCGTAAAGTCAGGCTGCAGCGCCTTTGAGGGAACCTGTATACCGTCGACATACAGGGCCACATAGTTTATGCCATGGTTTTTGAAGTTAAACGGATTAAGATCCACGCTCCCGTTGAAAGTCTGATTATCGACGAATCCAAGAACGATCCTTTTAGGAATCTGCTCAAGAATGACATTGTCCAGCGTTTCACCGTGCACACCACTGTGAATTGCGATCGCCTTACATCGACTCTAATAAGCGGATACTTTGCAGTTGTGCTTGCAAGGCTCCGGGCGTGTGACAAGAGCACACTAGGACTGAGTTTCACTTTTCGCTTAAGCAAGGATGCCTAGACTGTACGCGTTGGCATTATTCAGTGGTGAAACCAGTTTTTAATTCAGATAGACGTCGACCTGGTTGACAAGCGAGTGCAGCACCGGCGTTAATTGCTACGCCCTTGGTCCAGGGAAAAATTTTTACTCTCACCGAGAGCAAAGTATGAGCCGGGTCAATGTAGGAGTCACCGTTTTCCGCCACGACGAATTCCAAGGGGGCATCGTCCGTGAGAGAGGAAATCGGTTTGTAAGGTACCCAAGACCCACTCTCGATCGCAGTTTGCGTCGGCAGCAGCGTAAGCAGGTCGAGTTCAGACTTCATGCAAGCGCATGAGTCAGCGTGAAGCAGCCCAAATATGTCTTTGACAGTCCGTTTCGTCTTCTTGGCACATCATTCTTGTCACCGTCTTCCTAACCTTACTTTTTCTCTTGCAAGGTGCTCTCTTTGTTTTTCGCCTTACGGTCTTTCGCTTCAACCAGGTAACGCGCGAATGAGTTGCACGGGCAATTCTCCATTTTTTATACCCCGAACCAGTCATTCGTTCGAATTCCTCGTCTGCGGCTCGTTTGAGATTGGCTCTGGATTCACACAAACGCGCCCTTATAGACTCTTTAGGGGTTTGGCGCAAAGTCGCGATATCTGTCAACACACGTAGACCGGCCTTTGTCGCTTCTTTACCAGCTAATTTTGCCCCCGATTTTAACAGTGGTAAAACACGGCGAAAATTTTCACCCAGGAACGAACCAATCCCGTTTCTGCGTTGACGCTGCCCTCCGATGGAAACTCTGACGCGACCGTAACCGTGTTGATCCCTATAGTAGTCCATCAGTCCACGCGTTTGAAATGGAGTGTCACGGTCAACGTAACACGATCAAATAAAAGGGTTTTTCCAAATTCATCCCTTATAACAACTTCGACCGTATCGAAATTGGTTTTCAGAAGAGAGATGTATTTTATATTAGAAAACGAGCGCAAGCGTGTGCTACCATAGTCGTACTTGCCCGAGTCCACAGGTACGACACGCAAAAGCGGTGTTTGCACATCACCCGTTACGTGCGATTCACACAGGTCTGTGTAAACAAACATTATTGGCGGCAAACTGTGTGAGGGAGCTGCCAGACGGTCCGAACGCAGTGTCTTTTCTTTACTCAGTAAAAAATCTTCATCGTGACGTTTGAAATCTAGAATGTCGCACAGGACAGGCGCCAGAGTGAAACAGTGTTCGGTATCAACACAGCCACACGTCTGCGTGACGTTCACATAACCACCGTTGTCACGTTCAAATGTGAGGTGCCCCGCGACGGGCGACCCGTTGTTCATAGTAGAACAGGACAGGTATGGGAGCTAACCTTAAAAATGGTGTTAGCTCTCCGCTATAAATTTGATGACTCAGGCAAAAATAAAAACGACGTCAGCAGGAGGGAATAACAAAAATAAAGAAATATTAAAATTGTTATCATTAAAACTATACAAAAGAGACTAAAGAAATGCTATATACTTATAACTGCGCAGAGTTTTAAAAGCCGGGAATGTTCGGAGGCGTTTCTCTCTTTACCGCAGTCGGCCGCGTTCCCAAGGATGAAATGATGACTAAATTAAGATATAAAAATGAAAAAACCGATTTGTTGTGTTAAATAAATTTTATTATTATTATTGAAATTGCATGTACAGTTTCTTATAGAACTATATTTACAACGTCGGTTTTTTTTTTTTTTTCACCTATTCGATATCGCTTGTATAACCAAACGGTCGCGAATAAAAGTCCCCGTGCGGTCGTGATTTTTTCAAAACGGGTTTTACAGTTTTTGTTTCCTTCCGGGTGACAATGTTGTAATAAGGAGTTCGGCGTATGGTGTCGCTAACCAAAACCACGATATGTATTTATAGTAAATACAGAACCCGCTCTTTTAGCTGTTTCAGGTAGCTGTATAGTTTGAGAAGAGCCTGCGCCGTTGTGTAACAAGCCAGGACAACGTTGGTCATGGTTTGCGATTGGACAGCCTCGTCAACGTATGTTGTTGAAACGGTGCAGGCGTTCTCGTTGATAGGGAAGAACCCTGATACGACTAGACGGGAGTCTGTAAGAACAGAGACAAGTTCAGACCATGATTTGACGATTCTAGTTTTACGCAAATTGTCACGCTGTCTTAGTTTTCCCCAGAAAGAATTTAACCCTAATTTAGCTACAGCTCGTAAACCAGGGTTTCTACTGATTGTCTCCTTTTCAAGCTTGATTTTTTCAGCAGCCAGGTAATCTGCAATGTATGCATTCTGCTGTTCATCGGTTACACAACCTTCGGGGAACTCGCTAGATTCTTGCTTTATTCTCAAAAGCGCGTCGATGTACTTCGCAAACAGGCCTCTTTTACCGCTCGACTTGTCGTATTGCGTTGTTTTGTAGTGCCAGATTTCGAAAACTTGTAAAATTCGGTACCCTAGGCACACAGCACATTGCAACTCGTCGGAAACGTATGTGTCTTCGAACCAGCGATCACCCATACGAATAGGTAGAACAGGGTGTTAAAGCTTGCGCGGTGCAAGAAAGCGACAGCTTACGAGACCTTCAACTTTTTCCAAATTGTTATTACACCCCAAAAGTTCCAGACACTCGTCACCTGTGAGTACTTTAGGGTGACCGAGAGGGTACTTTCCGTACTTGCACACCCACGGATACAGACTACAAATGTCCCAAAATTTGATAGTTTCGTCATCCTGCGGTTTATAGTATGTAGCCATATTGCCGACACGACCACCGAAAAACGCGTCCCGAGGATCCAGAGCTTGTGTCAAATGTTTTTCCTGTGCTTGTAAAAATTCAAAGGCTTCTGTGTTGTTTTCCAAAAACTCACGAAACGAGCATTTCCACTCCTCTACGAGTGTGTAACCGGCGCTCTTGATACGTTCGGCAATGGTGCACATACGTTCGAACCGTTCTTCCAAAGAATCGTAAACACGTTCGCTTCGGTCGTCTGCACCGGGGTGCCTGTCTCGTTCGACAGGAAAACATTTCGGACAACCATGCCAATAACACCCGTGAAACTGATAGATGGTATTTGTGGAAGCACAGTAACCGTCAACGAGTACGCCAATTGACAGACGAATTTCTCGACCCCGCGCAGCGTGTTTTATCGCTACGCCATCGTCTTCCTCACGCATTACCAGCCATTTCAGAGCAATTGAGAATTGGCGATCGGCTAGTCTGTACCCGCCACGCGGTTTTAAACCGATTGTATTTTTAGTTAGGAAATTTTTACGGTAAACCTTGCTGCATGTATAACGCTATCGTACACGCTTCAGTAAAGGGGCAAACCTTACCGAACTCGAGGAAGATACGACGAAAGGCGAGACAGGCTAACTTCAAAATTTTGACATCTATTTTGCAGTATCGGACAATTTCTTTTTGAAATTCAAAAATGTAATTTTTAGAAGATAGATCGTCGTACCAATCCATAAATTTTCCGCACTCGACAGCGTTCATCCTGTCGAGAGGATGGAATTTTTTGTCAGGTAAAGAGCCTGTGTAATTTTGGTTGGAGGCGTCTTCGAGACACACAGTGCAGACATGCTGCACCACGCACAAAGTTGGCACATGCTCGTGGTCGGTGGTAGAACCCGGGAGCAGAGTGTCTTGGCGCGCCTCAAAATTGTATAAAACAAAGAGTGTCTCGCCTCCTTCATTGCGTTTTTTCTTCGGTGGTTGCATGTAGCACAGGTGGTTCGTTTCGCGTATTTTTCACTGCAAATAGGGCATTTAGTTTCGCCACATCTATGTGATTTTTCATCCCAGAGTCTTCTCATGCTGCGCGAACACAGTTTGAAAGAGTCGCACACAGTTTTCCCAGGTGCGTACGATCCACACAGTTTATGGTGGTCGAGGCATGCCTTACCGTAAAAATACCTGCGACAGTCTTCGCAGCGGATCTGATTTTTTTTTTCGCAATGCGGGGATGTGAAGCACCTGGGGCATTTCATGACGCATAGGTGGTTGCCGGCTTCCTTGTATCCTGTGTTACACATTTCGCAATAATTCCAAACACCGAGAGCATTCGTAATATTTAACACAGGCTCGAAATGATGTTTGTCTTCATAATATAAAATGGTCAGCGTGCGGATTGCGTTACCGAAAACGGCCCGTGCTTCTTTGAGGCCGTCAAAGAGAGGAGGAACTCCTTTCCTGCCGAAAGATTGACATCCGTACACAACGACCCCAACCCCTGTTTGGCGAGGAACTGTTGAAAAATTTTAATTTCAGGGATGCCGAACCCGTTTTCAGGAACGCTTACACCCGCGGCGGCGATGAGTTCAAGAGCTTTTTCTTTCTGCAGGGTACCCGGTCATCTGATTTTGCCCCAAAATTCGCTCGCCTCGCCCATCCGAGAAAACCCTTTCAACGAGTAAGCTTGCGCACACACGAGAGAACGAGGTAAACACAAATTGTCGGTTTTAGTTATTGCGAGAATAGATCTCTTACTCACATTGCTGAGTGTGAGTTTCAACGCTTTTCCCGCCGACCCCTGTACACCTTTCACAACGCAACAGCTGATTGTTAGAGGCTCGTTTACGTTGAACCCGTCATTGCTCTGAGCGACGTTGAAAATTAGTTCTGACAAGTGTTCGCTGTCAAAATTGCGGATAGGTCGAAAAGACATACACGCATCGCCCTGCGCGAAGCTGTCGGAGCGGCTAGAGATACCTATGTAGTCACGGTCGTTGTGATCCGTAGTTAAAACCTCGCGGAGGTCGTCGAATGTTTTTTTCAGAGCGCCCTGCATACAGCCGTTGGTGATGGTTTGCGGAATCTAACAATTAATTCACGGTCCTGTGTTTTAAATTGACGATAATATCGTTGCTTGTCCAAGACGACATCGTAACTCTGCGCTTGAGCCGCTGTCGATACCGATCGTATACGGCCATCACCTTGTTGTATTAACTGAGGGGTATTGACGTCTCTCCAGCAATGTGATAAATTGTCACCACCTATAAACACAAGTCACTGCAAAATTATTTTATTTATTTTGTTTCTAATAAAAGTTTAATATTACCTTCTTGATTTGTCTGATCGATTTCAATGTTTTCAAACTCGTCGTTGAGGTTGTCCTCGAGTTCTTGCAGAAATGCTGAAAAATGACATAACGTTTGTGAACGGTTACTTTAAATTTTGTAACTATATCTCACAAACTCGACTTACCACGTGCATTTATACAGGTATTGAAAATTTTACGCATCACACCGCATCACACTGATGGAACGACGGCACAACTCGTCAGCGACAATTGCCATTAGATGAAGACTGGCAAAACATGATTTTTTATACGCGTAAACGATTTCACGGAGCGTCATGTTACGGACCACGTATCTGATTCTACGCGTCAGTTCCTCAATTTTTCCCACGCGCGAACGCAGACGAAAACGATCATTGCACACGCGCTGCAAATAATTGTTCCGAGGGATAACGAAACGGAACAGCTTAGAGAGACAGTTAACTGCACTGGTTCGCTCCATCTTGGGTACTGATGCATGCCAACCAATGGTCAAAATATAAATGCAGCAGCAAATTTGCAATGGGCGGTACGTTTATTGCTTGTTCTGTCTAATTAGCTAGATGAAATATAACACTGCATGCTTAGAAAGAAGTAATTGATACGTGTAAACGAGATTCGACACTCTGATGACGCAAATCAGAAACGTCATCATGGCGACGGAAAACTGATACTTAAAAATTTGCCGACACTGCAAAAACTGGAGCGATCTTTGTCGAAAAGGAGCCGCAAAAGATAATAAATCGGCTACTGGCGTCAGTCGTAATTCGAAACGCAAACAAAGAAGTTCGTGATTGAAATGCAAGGTTTCACGGATAACCAAAATGTGTTTATCCCAAAAAAAATTGCAATAGTTTCATTAGACGAGGACCGTTCAACGGCCCACTGGATAGTAAGGCCGTCGGTTTCGCAGCACGGCTTATCGCATGCGACCAGGGTGAAGAATGATTGGTTGACGCATAGACATCACGGACTTTGCTGGTTCAGAGGAACATCAGATTTGAAGCTCGTCGTCAGCAAGCTTCAAAAAATAACAAAGAGTGCAGACGTGGTGTAAATAGGAAAGCCGAGAAAACATGAGTTCGGTCGTTGCAAATTTTATCGCGTCGCACGTATACGCTCTCAACAAGTCAAAGTCAAAGTTTGCCGTTGCTGGTTTGTACTACATTGGTGATGATACCTGGCGCCCCCGTGTCATGCTATGCGGTCAATACTGGTCCGGTGTCAACTTGACAATTCATGAGTTGCAGGATGTCATGAAGCATGCAAACAGATTCAGCGGCTTCACCAAAGGCGAGCTCTATGAACCTGAAACGAGGATCTCACCGCAGTGTACGGTGTACGCAAAGATATCGTACGACAAGCCTGTTGTGATAATGAAACCAATGATGGTAAGAGAGATATTTTCGACATTAAAGTATAAATAAAAAACGTGGCGTGACGTTCCGTTTCTGGGTTACAGACTATGGTCAACCGACTCTGCTGAACATGCAAAAAGTGACTTTTGACGGTCTTTTACGGGTAGCACCTTGCATCACGGACTGGCTCGAGTTCCTGGACTACCACTCAAGCGCTGTAAACAACTGTTGGGCACAAGTGAAAAATGTTCAATTCAACCCTTGTGCGGTCCACTCTGTAACGGTTATCAAAAGCTACATGCAGTCGTTTCCTGAATTTTTGTGAAACAATATTGTGTTTGCGACACTTTGCAACGAAATGATTTTGTACGACGAGAATGGGCGTATCAACAAAGATATAAACACCGAGGTGAACACGATGTTTCGACGTAAACCGTAGGAAATAAAAAAAAGAGTGCAAAGGCTTTAGTTGTTCTTATTTCTACCCTGACCTCGATTTGTACACATATAAGAGAGAGAGAGAGAGAGAGAGAGAGAGAGAGAGAGAGAGAGAGAGAGAGAGAGAAAGAGAGAAAATTATTTCTTCAAACTATGTGTTTTTGAATAAAAGAACTGAGTATGTAAAAAAAACATTAATTCTAAAGAAAACAACCGAGATGAATACTTGTAAGAAAGGATTGAAACGTAGCACAGGATCGTTCAGTCCCAACACGACGTCTCGTGGTTGTTTCTCCTTGTGCGAGACAAAATTGCAGAAATGCGAACCTAAGTCATACGTGAGCTACAAAGACGATGATGATATACACGGTCCAAAACAGAACTCTGACTCTTTCTGGAGCTCATATTCATCGTACATGACTTCTCTGTACACCAAAGGGTTACCGTAGAACCGTTCTTCACAGCATTTTCCCCCCTCATACTCTTTCTTCAGCAACCCGCCAACAAAAAATAACGCTAGCAAGAAGGAGAGAGAGGAGTAAAAGAAATACGAAATATGAAATAAATGAAACATAGAGAGCGCTGATAGCCAATTATTTTCAGGATGTAAAAGCGCTTGTGATGAGGGTATAAGTTTGACACGCGTACACTGAATCCTTCATTCGTGAGGAACACACCAAGATGAATTAATGTAAAAAACTTTACAACTTTACAAGAGCGGTTCGCAGTCTTACAGCCCAAACTCCGAGCCAAGAGGATGTTTTTCGAATTGTGAGAAAAGAAAGTCGAACTTCAAAGCTCAGAAACATTGTCAACCTCGTTCATACACTAGTTACAAGGATGACTCATTGTACGACTCAAATTCAATGTCAAAATCTAGTTCGGGTTCCGACTCGTCATTGTACATGGGCTACGTGTACCTCAGAGGGGTACCTGTCAGAGGTGTACCTCAAACTCTGTATAAAACGAGTGTGGTAAACAAATTACGGCTTATTACCAAAAATGTGTTTACCGTTTGAACACCCGTTCACTGCTATGATATGTGGTTCGACGTCGTGTGGCAAGACACAGTTTGTGAAAAAATGTCTTCAGAATTTAAACCGTCTGTGATACAAAATTTGACATGATCTTGTTTTACTACGGCGAGTGGCAGCCAGCGTACAGCGAGCTGGGAAACAACATAGAATTCAAAGAAGGTTTACCACAGAGCGCTGATTATTTGAACGACCCTGATAGAGCCAAGTTGCTTATCGTCGACGATCT
>JAQQRF010001157.1:0-16115 GCA_030523145.1 Trissolcus brochymenae
TCCGACAAATTTGAGATAGATTGACGTGTTGGGAACATTCTCAAATAACAAATGATTTGTTTTTGATTTGATTGGATAGAAAGAACAAAATACGTACACCTTGCCTCGTTTGTTTTTTACCTTTGCAAGGTATTTTTTAAATTTTGAAAATTATAAAATTATCAAGGGTTAAGTATAACTTAAGTTGCTAGAAGTAGAATCAGAAAATAGAAAATACGAAATCGTATATTAAGATGTTAACATAAAAAATATTGGAAATATTTTTGCCTCTTTCTCAATGATATCATAGCTTTTTTTGAAATATTTATCACATGAAGTATATTATTAAGGAAATTATAATATCCGGAAAATTTAAAAAATATTGACCGATTGGGAACATTCTCAAACAACAAATGATTTGTTTTTAATTTATTTGGACAGAAAGAAAAAAATACCTATAATTGCTAGAAGTAGAATATGGTTGTATTCTTGCCTCTTTCTCAATGATATCACAGCTTTTGTTGAATACAGGATCTTCTCTCATATCACTTGGCCAGCAGGGTGACTTTTTTTTCTTACTGTGTTTAATTTAATGTTATAATTTATTCTTAATCGTTGCCATAAAACATACTACCTGTTCAAATTTGAGCTTATTCTGAACATTTACAAAAAAGTTATGCCACTTTTTATTTTTTTAATTAATAAAAATCAACAAGTTTTCCTTGATTTTTGGTCGTTCTAGTGGTTTTTTCGGATTTTTAAGCATTTTTTGGGGGTTTCTAAGTGGGATAAAGGGTCGTTTTGAATCGTTTCTGCATGTTTAGGGATGATTAAAGGGGTTGTTAAATATTGATTGTTATATTGACGAAAGAAAACCTTTATAAACCGCAAGAGCAAAAATTTATTTGTTTTTGTTCTTCGTTTATGTTCTGCATCGCTCTATCTCTCTCAGATGTACGTCTCCTCATTCAGCCGTACGATACGGATGGCGCTTTTGACACGGAGACGAAAAAATTTGTTGGCATGCCTGCTCTGTCTCTCTGTATTATATGGGCATTCTTGCTGACAGAGAGAGAAAAAGAGCGTTCTGATGTAAAACTCGAGTAAAGATAGTCGCGCAGCGTCCCTCCGTTTTGACAGCTAATAACCTAACTTTTTTTAATTTGTATATACCTTGCCTCGTCGGGTCGCTTGCGCGACCCTTGATTGTGCACAATTATGCTTTATATAACAACATGTGCACAAAAACAAAATACATCAAAATAAAACATGAACGATATTCAATAAAAAGAATATTAATTAACAATAAACAATTCAAACTTGTAAAATTTAATTTTATTAATGTTATCAGTTACGAATGTCTGCATTGGTAATGATGAAGTGAACTAACGTTCTAAATCTGTACAAATAAGTATTGTTTAATTTTACAAATAATGCTGTCATAATTAACTGTCAAAATTAGCAACTTTGTCGTACATGCTAGGAACCCAATACCAGCAATGGTTAAACTGGCACCAGTCTTATATCAGTCTCAGGCCAATTGTATTTGTCATGGCATAGCAGACAACGTGCCAGTGTTGCTATCTCTGCACCATGCGAATATTCCATTTTCGGTACTATCTGCACAGGTCGTTCATATCATATTATAAAAAATATTCAACATTTTAAAATTTGCGCGGAGATTAGATGTTAGGTATGCGTATCACGATATCACGCGAATGTAGCTGAAAAAGTAAACTTGGAAAGTACCCACTGGGACAAATACAATTGGCCTAAGACTGATATAAGAATTAGTGCCAGTTTAACCATTGCTGGCGTTGAGTGCTTAAGGGGACCCTCCTATGAAATGGATAAAATCCGTAATTTTCAATGAAATGAAATGATTTTTGTAACGTGTCTTTTTAGGTGTAGATTATGAAATGACTATCAAAAAGTGAAAAAAAATTATTAACAATCTTTTAGTGAACAATAACATTTGAAATATGGCTAGTTTTCAAAAGAGTTCCGGTACCCAATCTGCACCGATTTTTAATTGTCTTTTTTCGAAACACGTTCTACGATTTCCAATGAGACTTCTTTGATTTGCCCTTTCTCTTCGAATTTTAAGTTCAACATTTCTTTCTGTCCAGCATGAAACTCAGATACAGTTTTTGCAACCACTATCTAAAAAGTTATTATTATTTACACTACCACAACATACCACAAACATACTTGACATTTTTTTTCTCACCTCAACTTTTTTTCGCGAAGCATTTTTGTTCTTTGGGCATTTCAACTAGATTGAGTTGTGCAAACTTTCGTGCATTTTGAGTTCCTATATGAGTTCCACCTTTCTAATAAATCTGGATCCGAAAGTCGAACATATTCTGGCTTGATGTATTTCACGACGTCAGGACGGAAGTAACACGTCATTTGAGAATGAGACGGTGGCTTCTTTTTCTTAGCTTTCGCGCGCTGCCAAAAACACCATGATTTTTCACCTTTTGGACAGGATTTATGGTTTGGGCGTCTATCTGTCAAACTGCAGTGGTTAAGAGTAGCTAAGACAGCTATTTGCATGCTGTTGACGTTTGGTGCATTTTTTCTTATAGCTCCTGTGTAATAACCTTGCAAAGTCCTCATTTTTTCAATGGTAAAACTACCAGTCTTTGCTCCTCCTAAAGTTATTCCTTTGACTTTACAGTTTTGAACGACTTTTTGCAGAGCGGTATGGAGACGTTTTCCAAATTAGTTAATACACTCTTGCTTCTTAATTGTCCAGCCCGGATAGACGTCCAAGCTTATCAAATGAGTGAAAGTTTTGCAGTCACCATCGCTGAGTAAGATGATATATCGCATCTTACATTTTTGAACCGACCGTTTCTACAAAATTTCCGCTGCTGTTACTTCCATCGCACCAGAAGAACCGTCAAAATTTTTTTCGCAGTTACCACTTCTTTCTTGTTTTATCATTTATTCATTTTCCTTTCAGTCAGTCCTTTCAGAGTTTCCTTTCATTTTTCAGTTTAGATTCCGTCGCATTACAAGCGGCGCAGTTTTTCGATAGAACGACATAATCTATGACCAAACCTGTGAGAACGTCTATAACAATTCCTTGATTTGAACTATGTCCTTTTGTGTGCCATGTGTGCCAATCGCAGATAACTCTATGTGTTTTTGACGTACAATTTCACGTGATTTTTGCAAAATTTTGTCGCACAGCTTAGTTATTTCCGTGTGAGCTTTGTGAACATGAAGTGCAAAGGTGCTATGTGAGGGAATGTTCATGTTCAGTTCTAAATCAAGTTTTTGCATCCCTGAGTATCCAGGTCCTATATCTAATAAAGCGTTTGTCATCAAACGATTAACTTCTGGGGTACCATTCTCGTTCGGACTTGAGTGACACTCATTATTTATACAATCACAAAAAGTGCAATGTATTTCTATAATGCAATCGAATCCTTTTTCAAAACTATGCTTGGCAGCCAAACCAGATTTACCGCAACTCTTACACTTGAGCCCTTGGAGCAAGGTATTCTAAATATCATCTTCATATAAACGATATTGTGCTGCAGTTGTTTTCTTATCCAGCTCGAGTGACCTCGGTTCTGCCCGGCTATAGTCTTCGTTGGTTCCTTCACGAAATATTTTGTCTGCACACTGATCTTAGCTCGTTGGATTAGATTTGAATGAATCTAGTTTACGTTTGCGGGTACAGACGATCTCATTTGTTTCCTATTTAACATATACATACTCGCGTTACTATAGGCATATTCCTACAAAATAAAAATAATTCTTACCTTATTTTCTGGGTTCGAGTTTTCAATTTGTTCCTCGAGAATTTCAACCTTATTCCCTGCAATTCGAGCATGCTGAATACTTTTTAAAAATTTTTCCCCTTTCCTGCTTCTTATTTGTGATTTAACATTGCGAAACACTCTTCCCATGATGAATGTCAGAAAATTAATGACAAAATTCCAAATTGTTTAAAAAATTTCGATGGAAGTATAAACACAATTTATTTATATATATAAACATAATTTATTCGACACAATTTTTGTTATTTCATTCCATTTCTTATTATTGAAAATTTGTTAAATAATTTGTTGTTTATCGTAAACAATATACATTATCCTGATAATAATAATTACCAATGAAAAATGCAAAAACAGTTGTCATGTAATGATTTTTAGGTGAGAAGAAACAACGATTGTTATATTTCTCGCTGGTGCGACGATCAGTCGCCTGACACAGTTTGAAAAAACATTCAAATTTTCATGTTTAAATGATTATATAATCAAAATTTTGATTACATTTTCTAAAAGAGGAGACTTCAAACTATCGGAATCTGTAATAAAAAGTTTTTCGAAAAAAATTTTTCGTCATTTTTCATAGGATAAATTAATGAAGAATAATTTCGAATAATTTGGGTAAAATTATTTTTGAAAAATAATTTACTTCTTTATTTTATAATTATTTTCTGTTAATAAATTTTGTTATCACAATATAAAAATATTTATAAACAGAATAATTTTAAATTGTCCATGCAAAATTAACAGATATAAAATTTAATAAAATCTTTTGAGCAAATACGATAATACAAACGTGAAAGTACAACTCTATTGTTGGCCAGATGAACATTTTCCCAAAATTCCAACAAGTAGTTCGTTCCGTTGAAACGGAACAGGATTTTTATAAACAAATTCAAATTATTATTAGTTATAGAAAAAAATTAACATCTGTTTTAAGAACTTTCGAATATTTTTACTGCGCTTATAAATCTTAATTCAAGTTTTAAGCATATTGTTTAAACACGATAAAAAAGGGATCAAATTTTATCTTTTCAAGATTTTTAACTATTGTTTGAATTTTTTGTTGATGTATTTTGAACCTAAGAAGTGTTGCCAGATGTGAATTTTCCTGGGAACGAAATCTTAGCGTTATCGAGTTTCGATCCAATATTTAGACCTTTGTTCAATGAAAATTTTTCATTTTAAGTTTCATATTTTTATGATTACATTTTAGGACACAGATATTGTTTTTCCTTTGTTTATTCATAAGGAAGTGGGGGACAACCGAAATTTTCGTCTTCACGTCATGATTTCCTCAATTGTGTTCTGATCCTCTCGCGAACGCGTTCGGTTCTCCCCCAGTAACTCCAATTTTGTATTTTAAAAGTTTTGAACGTTTATACTTAATATTTTAAACAGTTTAATAATTTTTTTCATAAGTTTTATCCGCAGCGTGTAAAATTATCAAGAGGTTTTCATGCCGTTCAGGCTTTTCCTCTAGGTGGAATAAATGTTTACATTTATTTCCACCAATTTACGCATTTTTTATTCATTGAACCCAACCCGAAACGGAATTAAATTGAGATCCGCACGCACGGATCTTGATTACGCGACGATCATAATTTTCGATCGTACATAGTTAGTAATTTTTAAACGAAGTATTTGTTTCGGCGAAACACAAACAAAGAACGAAAATAAACAAACAATAAAAATATTTTTATTTTGATATATTTGTGAAGATAAATCAAGAAATATATTTCTGTCCCTTTAGGATAATTCATCACGTTGCAACAACTAACTATTAATTAATTTATTATAATAATTCTTGTGTGTCTCAGCAAAGTCATTGTCTTTCATTAAAATACCAATCATTCTGACAAAATTTTCATTTTTGTTTCATAATTGTTTTTTATTAAATGTAATTTATTACAATTTAAACATAATATATATAGTGAAAAAAATGTCAATTTTCTTACAAGAACTCAATTGTAAAGATCTAACAGTGTAGCGTCTATAGCAGTAATTAAGTCGCGCCATTATGCATAATATATTCGTCATCTCATGATTGTAAAGCAGTGTATAATCGCAATCTCGACGCTGAAATCGTTATCAGCAATTCAGCCATGGAGCGACATGCAAACTCCTTTAGAATGTTCATTAGTAAATCGAGAAAGACTCGTATTAGGTGCCGCCTACATGTGTCTTTGAGCTTTGCGTATTTTGCATAATTCGTGAAATTTATATTCCCAACGAGAACTCTTGCGAAGCATGCTAGCACTCGCTTTGATGTATGTAATACGTGAAATACACGACACCGGGACGTCGTTGGGTGATCGCACAACTTGTGAGAAAACTTGCGCAAAATATCCATCGGCCGGTTAGAGAAACGACACAGCATCCTGGCGCAGAAAACACGACCGGTCTTAGAAAGTTGAGATATAAAACAGAGCGCGAGCACCCAGGAAGTAGACAGAGCTAGGCAATCTAGCGTCAGGAGCCGTCGAGTGTGGCAGGGAGAGACCGACCCAAGAAGACGAGCGGTGAGTTGACTGAGCTCTGAATTGTGATGTCATCCAGATGATATAAGAGATGCGACCAAGTCAAAAAGAGGAAATAGACCTGCAAATTATTTTATGCTGATGAGTAGCTACTATATACTGGCTCCAAAAATTTGAATTTCCATGGATTTTATAAAATGTGAAAACCATGGATTTCACTTAAAGTTACGACTCCGCTTCGATGTATTTTGATATTGATTTAACTGAATGCTTTTGACTTTCCTTGCAAGTTTGCATATCAAAATGTTTTTATCATGCGATAAGCGCTCAACTCTAATGTTCATTCTTAATGAGTTTGGGAAAAGTTTTTTCAAAATGAAAAATTTGGAATATTTTTCTATGATCCTAAATGATTTAAATATGTTTTTAATGAAAAGTGTCTCTCTAACTCACATGTTCCAAGATTTCGCGAAAACGCTTAAAATTTGAAAGAGACCAATAAATATGAGTCGTTTATATTTAGCAAGTTAGCTTGTCAAGAAGAAACTGAAAGATAACGATAGCATAATAAAAATCGTGTTAAAATATTTTATGCACGGTATATTTCATGTACTGTTCGATTAAAAAATAATAAATAATTACTAGTCGTGACAACTAATTAGTTTAACAACTATTAATTCACATCTAATCTAAAGTGATTAATCCAAAATGGTTTTAAATGATTAAAAGTGGTTAACACAAATTAAGTTAACCGCTTTTTTTATTGAGGACACAACTTTTGTGCATGATGTATGACAGTAACACACAAGTTGTCAATCTTTTATTCAATACATGAAAAACTTAAATAGGTCTTTTGTACAAACATATACGAGAACTTATACATTTGACACAACTAATAATATATATTTTTAATATTCCATGTGTTTACAGTAATGTAAATGAGTTTATTGTGATTATAATTTAATGTTAATCCGCAGCAGCCATTCTTTCATTTCACTAGAGCAGTGGACAATTTATTTTTATTATTTACGATATGTTTACTTTTACATGGATGACATATGGTTATAAATCATCTTGTGCAATAATTTTGTGTATAATTTTCCGTGAATAACTTTCTGTTCATAATATTTTTGTTCCACAAAATATGATTGACAATTATGTGTTTTTTGTTTTACTATATGAATTGACGTAAATGAATTTTGTTTCATGAACAAAATGATGCTATTGTTTGAAGTAATCATTTAGCAATAAAATGAACCAGAGTATCAAATAGTAAATATTGTTAGTTGTTGGGGATACAGTTGTTGTTTTTTGAAAGTGTCTCAATTGTTAAACTTTTGCACAGACCGTGCAGTAGTTTATCCGACTACTTTTTAACAATTTTTAAATCATAATAAGTAATCATTACGGTACAAAATTTCAATAAATCACTCAGAAATTTTATTTGAACGTTTTGTAACATATTCTACATGCATTGTTCAAATTATATTGTTAAAATCATATTTTCAATAATTTTCAAATTAAAAAAGCGATACTAGCGAGTAACTACAGTGACGCTGAATCGTGGTCAATTACAAATATAATTTTTAGTGAAATCGTTTTTTTATAGCTTGTCGTTAATAAAACTTAAAAACTAGTGCTTTCTAGTGTATGACATGTTTGATCAGGGGTTTGAGTTGGTATTACTCTTAAATGGTAGGACAGCTGATCTGCTAAACTGACGGCCAAAAGAACTTTTTAATCATTTTAATTGTATAAAAAATGTAATGACTTATAAAAAAAAAAAATTATATCATTATAATCGTCAGTTTCATTAAAAACTATTTATTTTAATTATTCAACAGCTGCATTTACACAAATTCAGGTATGAGATATGATCCCTCTAATTTGATTAAATTTTCGGCAAAATTCAGCAAAATTTCGGCACGATCATCACTGTGTCGACAACGATAAATGAATTAAAAAATGTTGTTGGATCTGACCAATTCAACAAACCAATTTGAACCTTTCAGTTCTTTCAGTTAAGTATATACTAATATATAAATAAATGATGAAGGCAAAATTCTTCGAAACATTATCATTAAAAATAGGACCCAGAGATTAAAGCTAAGAGTTATGTCTAACAGATAAATATCTTTTAATTCGAGTGCACCCGATGCAGCAGGCAAGAACGATAGTGCAAATTTTAGAAGAGTTTTATAATTCTTATTGAGTTTTCTAAAATAACTTATTTGATTTGTAGTCTAATAACTTCAATTGAATTGAAAGAAAATTTTGTAGCATTTTCATATACAATTAGTATATAGTGGTCCAACGGTACAATGCAATCGAAATGTAGACAGGAAATGAGACCAAATATTCACATCAGGCAGATGTGCCTCTTCAGAGAAAAGCGCTCAAATTTATCGGAAGACTCCAAATTAAATGATTTTAATTACCATTTATAAAAGTATCTCACACTTACCATTTAATCGATAAATTCATGCACGGAGAGAAATGAATGTGGAAGTTTCTGACGAAATGTGTTAAAATTTAGTATTTTTTTATCATAATGTGGGGACGGTCTTGAAAAATATGAACGAGTAGAATTTTTTAGATGCAAAACATCACATGAAATTGAACAAAAAATACTTCATTTTATTATACATATTCAAACTTAAATGATAATTTTTCGTATTTTAATAATAATGTATAATATGTAGTAATGATGGTTCGTAGAAGTTTGGCTTCTTAAATTTTAACATTAAAAATGCTAAATTTTATGAGAGAAAGTGTCAAATTTCAACTATGACATGTCATAGATGTTATTATCAAGCTGTACCACTTTTTAGTATAAGAAATATTAATTTTTCGTGCTATTAATAGTTAAAATTTTTTTTTCATTTGTACCTTTGAAAATCATGTTAGTTATTTTGCTCGGTAATTATCTGTTCGTTTGAACTTGGTCCCGTCATTATCATCAGGTCAGGACTATTGCCCTGCGGGATCTTACCTGGAAAGTTCAAACTTTTATCTACACTATCGCAGAATCAGATAAATACATATTTTACTTATTTTATATCAACAAATACATACATACATATATATTATAAATACATTTTTATAATATCACAAATACAAACAATTTCACATACATCAACGCAGCTCACACACACAATTAGTACATCGCAACGCATAATTGATATACAACTAGCAAGCGGTCCTTATATACTTCCAGTTGAGAAAAAAGGTACTTGCGGGACAGTTTTTCGTAACTTTTTGGTTTAACTTCCATGATAAGTAAACCACGATAATTTAAATTTATTTTACAAAATAAAATGCATATACAATATTTAATCTATTTTATTTTGTCAATTCATTGATAAATAAATAGTTTTTCACTATAAATGAATAAAATTCAATAATTATTCAGTTTGATAAATTGTTGAATAATTTTTTTTAATTTTTAATGTAAATAATGAAAATAATTGGTTTTAAAATAAAGTAACTCAAAATATAACCTGACAATTACATTATTTATTTTTACTACTTCTATTTTACATAAAACATTTATTTATATAATAATGCCCATTTCTTAACCTATTGATACTTGCAACAGTAGATTTTTCAATCTCGTCGATAGTCAAAATGTCATAACAATATTTTTCTTTATCATAAATTCTATACGCACGATAATGTTCGTTAAGATAGCAATCATTCAGTCTTTTGGTTATAATATGTAATTCTTCAGAATAAACAATTATTTCGTGAACTAAGTGAAATACAGGGCCATTTTCCGTAAAAATTATTACAACACTATCTCTCTTAATGTTATTACCTTTGACCATTACATTTTTTGCGACAGAAACTGAATCACCAAAATATCGTGGTGAGATGTTTTTGAGTGCTTCAGTACCTGCTATGTTTAGTTGAGCACTTTTTTTCAGATCCTAATTCGAATCTCTTATACTCTTCAGGGCACACAAAACGATAGCTCATCATTAACTGGTGTTTAATTGCAATCGTTCGACAAATGTTAATCCTACTCAACGACGTTTTGGATATTTTCTTGGCTTCACTATGTTTGCTTTCAGATCTCATTGAACATATGGGCCAAAGAACTCCTACTATTTGCATGACCCTCGGATAATGCTGAAGAAAATGATGTTTGGGCTTTATTGCACCTTTGAAAGTTTTCGCTAATTCTGGTAAATAATCAGAAATTTCTTGTCTTAAAATAACATGAGTATTGTTGGTGACAACAGAACTACATGTGATTAAAACGATTGTTCTCAATTGTTGCAATAAACCCCAAACATTATCATCTTCTGGTACAAATGATCCGATGATGATGTTGATTTCTTGCATCATATTTAACATTTCCGCGCTTGAAATTATTATGCACTTCTGATTTAAATGAGATTGAATGATTTCTGGAAGGACGTTTGTATTGCAATTTTCACTATATTTATGAGCAGATATAAAAGTGTTCAGATCAATCAAGGAAAAATATTTTGTAACAAAAATAAAATGATGGAGAAACAATGCCAAATCATATCTGCAAATTCCCTCCAGTATGTCATGCATGACATCGACGCTTAGGTTCTTCGTGACATGGAATGTATGAAAATCATGAAAAGTACACTCTTCCTTGATACCAGTTTCGCTTGGGTTGTTTAATGCTACGTCGCGGGCGTAATTGTATTCATCGCGAAGTTCACAATCGTTTTCGTCAAAAACTTTATCTATGTCCTTTCTATGAGTTTTACAGAAACGGCAAAAATAATTTGCTTGAAAACTTTCCACGAGACCCAACAGCGAATGTACCCCAAGATTATCTCCTAAAATTAGTTCAAACTGGAAGTATAACCGTTTATCGCCACTTGGATGTTTTACTAATATACCAGTTTCCTCCAAACATTTGAAATGTTCTAACGCTTTACTGAATATCATTCGATTTTTGAAAACTTGTCTGTCGAGACTATTAAAAAGAATAAAAAGAAAGATATTTTCTAATTTAGAATAAAATTCTGGTGGTAAGCAAAGAATTATGAAGTACACTGCTCCGCATTTTGAAACACCTCTGTGGCTCCCGAGCGGATTGTTATTTTCGTAATCATCAAAGTATATCGCGAATGGTAAAACGATTTTATCACCGTGCAAACATGACTTTTCAATCCATGAAGATCCTTGGACCTAACTTAAAATTACTTGTTTGTTTGATTTTAACCAATTTAAATAGTCGATAGTTCGATCATACATTCCGGGAAGATTAAAAAATCGTTGTAAAACTTCGCTTAGAGGAACAAATTGAGCAACTACTGGCAGGAAGTGTCGTGAAATTTTGCCATTTTTTTCCCGGAATTCCTCTCTTTCACCTATTTTATAACTAACCGGCGCAACGTACGTTCCCGTTTTTTCAAATGTTTTTAATCTCTTGAATTCAGTATTATAATCATCAAATAAAGTGTGATACGTTTGAAAACATTGATTCAATAATCTGTCGTCTTGCGTCTCATTTATAATTCTAAATTCCTTATGAATGTCTGATTTTAAAGAATTTAGCATGTCGGTAAGCAAACTTTTAACGTCTTTTAAAATTATGTCTGATCGCTTTCTTGAGACGTCTGAATAACTGTTAAGTTTCGCTACAAACTTATGAACACTGTTTTGAATTTTAGTTTCGCGACATTCAGTAGGCTGCATTGAAGAAAATGTGTTCAGAGACGGACAAGATAAATCTTGAGTTTCAGATAGATAGTCATTCTCAATCAAGGCATTACATAAGGATTCATTGTCACTATCATAATCGTCGATAATCGTATTAGTTACAATATCTGGTGATTTTTCTGTCACGTTAGGCAAGTAGTCACTGACTAAGTTTACTGATTCATCTGAGACATTTTCCACATTGCATGCTACGTGTTTCGCATTTCGATGACGTACAAATGAATCACAAATTGAGAAGCTTCGCTGACAATAAGATTCTGGGCAACGAAATGTGGTGGCCGCCGCATGAAATATTCTATCATGAAAAATAATCGCGGAGTTATCACAGAACTTTTCTCTACAATTGTTACACTCAATCATTTTCATGAAGAAATCGACGCTACAATAAACGAAATCTATATCTGTTTATCAACAACTTAAAACTAGTGATTTTAAAGTCTGAGATTTGTCACACAAAAATCAGTTTCTCAATCTTTCAATTGTTCCTAATAAAACTTTTAACGATTGGTTGACTTTGTCACCTGGCATCTTCAGGGTACTGGCAGTCAATTGCAAAGTACAGTTTGAACGCAACGTCGAAAGCGTTCAAGACGGAGTAAATTTTGTATCTTGTGTCGTTGATAATGACGTAATACTCTTCTATTTTAACGAGTGGCTCAACTGAGACAACGATGACTTGCAAAGTTTTCTTCCGACGGAGTAAGCTTTGTCTCAGTTCCTCTAGACATACGTCTAACTGAACAGAATCCTGTAATACGAAGCAGATATAAGTAAACTGAACTAAAAGAATAGATGAACTTGTGACACAATTTTTATTTAAAGAACCAATACACAAAAAATTTCATGAAAAAAACATACTAGTCCATTCTATAGTTTTTAAAAAATTACCCGATTTTTTATGCAAAAATTTTTTAGCTTAAATTATTTGCTCAAAAATTTTTTTTTTACAACAGTATGTGATTGATTTTGTTCGTCGCAACAATTCTCCCAAGATAAAAAAGCCCACTCACGAGCTACTTTTAGAAAAATCATTTTCTCAAAAAATATTATATAACAAAATAACAATACCCTTAGAGAACAGAACTTCCCGATGGTATTCCACCATAACAAGTCCAGCGAGTTTGATTAACCTTCTTAAAATGTAAGAAAATGTCATCGAAATTTTTATAGTATCAAATTATAATTAAAAAACGTTTTAATAATGATGAAAAATGATTGATAACTGACTTCAATGTGTACTAGAAACGAATCTCTTCTTTCTTTGATTGATAAATTCCGAAATGGTTCGGCGATCTCCGCGTTTGACGTATTTTGATCATTCTTTTTTCTTCGTTTGGCCCCCTGGTGTTGAGACGTTATCAAATGTGGGAGTAAGTGCAAGATTAGATGATCCTGAGAATCTGTAATAAATTATATATAACCATAATATATTACATGTTATTGAATCAAGTGTCAATGTATATCTCAATCAGTACCCTGCTCCAATGTCTTCAACAACTGAATTTTGACACGTTCTTCAACATTTCTTATGTTGCACATTCCAAGTTGTTCCACGACAACAGTCTTTATGGCGTCCCAATTGTCACGGAGATGTTTATTTTGTTTCACATTTTCAAAATCTTGTATTATCTACAAATAAAAAAAAGCAATTAAAGAAACGAAAAAGAACAAACCAAGAAAAATAGAAAGAGAAGTAGACAAATGTATTAGGATCTCACCAAAGATGGACCATCTTTCAATTTCAAGCAAGGGAAAATATTAAAATATTCGTGAACTTCCAGTTTCTGGCCACCGAGATACTTTTGTCTTTCTGCGTAAGAATTTTTCCATCTTAATTGCACTTCATTCCAAGGTTCTACATTCCTTTTCAGCCACTCCACGTTATCACCTAGAATAGTTAAAATATAAATAAAAACATATCGAAATTTTTTTACAAAATAGAGTTTAATATAAGCAAATAAAAAAATTATCAAATTAAATGTTATTACTTGATTCTATCTCATTATCTTCTTGCGATAATTGTAGTGAGCCCACAGTTTTCCCTGCGCAGGAGTGGAAACTTTGTTTACTGTGTAACATTCGGTATAATAAACCGAAGAGTGCTCACGATTGAAAATTGTTTGTATGTCAGAAGCTAAATCCACAAAGCGCTGACTAGTAATTCTGAAAAAAAGAAAAAAATTTACAGTCAAACATATTGTTTTATTTAATTTTTTGATATAAAAAAAGTTGGATTGACTCACTTGAACTCGTGCATTTTTTCTCCTATGGCAAGATTTTTCTTGGCTATTGCTTCTTCTCTTTCGATTACACATCGTGTCAAACGATTTTTGATTGGGGGTGTTATTTGTCCACCATTTGTAAAACTTTTTTGGATTCTTAAAATGAAATATAATACTTTTTTACATTCAGAAAATGTCGTACATCATACATTAAAGTTTAGTATAATAAATAGTAAAAATTGACTTCAATTAAAGTCTGTCCCTATTTTAAAATTATTAATGTCAAAATTAGGAATTCATTTCTCTCCGTGTGTGAATAGGAAATCAAATTTAAATTTTAATTTTAATAAACTCTAATTTCTTTAACCATTCATTTCAATACTTAAAATTATTATTGATCATTCAGCAGATAAGATTATAATAATACAGTATGATATAATATAAACTCCGCACAAAAATAAACGGGCCACCTAAATTTTTTGAAAAAAAGAGTAAAATTTAAACAGTCATAACTTTGACAATTCCCATCAAAAAAAAACTTTCTTTTTATTTAAATATTATTTAAATGTGTAGAAAATGACATTTTTTACAGCATTTGAAATTTCCAATTTTTGCTGCTAGGTGGCACTAGTGTTGCCAATTTCAAAACTTTGTTTTTTTATTTTTCTTCATATTTTTTCATTACTTTTTTTTAAAAGCCACAATTGATTCAAAAATTTTTTGGAATCAATCATTTTTTAAACTTTTTTCTGAAAAAAGGCTTTTCTAGCAAGAATGAGGTGTTTCTGAGAGAATTTTGAGAGTTTCTAAGGGGTTTTCAATAAGTTTTTTCGGTCGCTTACACCGGTTTAAATGCGTTTAATAGAGTTTTTAATAGAGTTTTTGTCGATTTTTGGCTTTTGTAACAGGGATTAGGTGCTTCTGAGAGAATTTTAGGAGATTATAAGGGATTTTCAATTATCTTGATTTGGAAACCAAGAGATAAATTTATCACACTTTGTGCTTGCGTTCGTCACAGATAGAACAATCTCAAATAGCCCAAACTCTTAAAGGGCCTGTGATGTCCCTTCCTGAAGAAAGGTGCACCACGCACTGAGGTTGTCGGGTAGAGTCACAGCAATTGTTTAAATTTTAAGAGTAAAGTTATTTTAGACGTGGCGATCCTTTACAGAAATCGCGGTCGCGAGTCGAGAGAGGTCTCGACTAAGTGTACTCTACTGAGAATTTGTAACAAACAATTAAATGTCGAATTTGTCTAAATCCGTTGTGATGACACAATTGAGCGATGATCGAGTCTGTTATTCGGACACGTAGCTCCACTGAACAATTTGAGAACAGTCAGATGCTAATCTAAGACTGAGCATTGATTATGGGTGTTACAGGTGTTTATACAGGGTGTCAAGAAAGTTCCGGGACGGTCAAATAATTCGCGAAATCCACGACAAATGAGGAAAACAAAAATACACGTATCAAATATTTTTCGAAGACCTATCCAACGATACCCCCAGCCCCCGCCCCCGGGGGTGGGGGCGAGGGGAACTTCAAAATCTTAAATGGAAACCACCATTTTTTGTTCTAGATTCGGATTCTCCGTCTTAAAATACGAAAGTTTTGTCTGAAACATTTTTGTCCTTACAAAATGAGTTTAGTTCATGAGTTAAATGAAGATGATTTTGATCGACGGACAGAATTCTGTGAGGATATGATGGATAGAATTAATAATGATCCGGATCTACCATTCAACATTGTTTTCTCCGACGAAGCTACTTTTCAACTAAGTGGTAATTGCAATCGACACAATTGCAGATATTGGTCAGATACAAATCCTTTTTGAATGCGAGAGAGTAAAACTCAATATCCTCAGAAATTAAATGTTTGGGCAGGAATTTTGAATAATCAATTAATAGGGCCGTTTTTTATTGATGGTAATCTTAACG
>JAQQRF010001158.1:0-15970 GCA_030523145.1 Trissolcus brochymenae
AGAGAGAGAGAGAGAGAGAGAGAGAGAGGTGGAAGGGCGGGGTAGCAGCATTGGATAATCCTCCTTTATAATAGTGTAAAGTTGTTAATTATAGTTATGATTACCACAATTAAATCTTAAAATATATAAGTATATTTTTTCATTAGTTACAACCATTCTCGAATGGTATTATCTTTTTTACAGATGTTTCACTTGCATCAAACCGTTTCTGATGGTGAGTAGATGAAGTAATTGATTCGACAATACCGAGAAAGTACAGGTAATAATTTTAGATGTGAATCAAGTGTAAAAATCAAAGGCCCAACCAGACGAGCCAGAGTACGCTCGAATCAAATTCGCTTGCCCGCGACGTGGATCTCCTACCGAATCCGATTCAAAATTGAAGGAATCCATCAATCTCCATCAACTGAAAAAAGTGACGAATCAGGGAATACTAAAATAAAAAAAACCTAGAAATAAAGGTTGCTCCATTAATAGAGGGTAAGACGAATTTTATTACAAACTCATATTTTTCAGGAATTGAACCCTAGTTTCAAATTTTAACTTGTTCTTTCGTATTTTCTAGAAGTCAAAAATGTAACTGCACTGCCTTCATCATTTTGATGAAAATTAAGGATAAGTTAGAAATAACGAATTTAAATCCACGAACAGGATAAGATAACCCACGAACATGTGAGTTTTTTATTCAGTTACATAAATTTTCGCTGCTTTCATATATTTTTAATTTTGAATTTATTTTAGTTTGCCTATGAGAGTTCAATGAAGAGTCTTTGGTTGTTATTTTAAAAATGTTGAAGTAAAATATATATCTAACTCAGAAGGTTTCAGGTACACTAATGTACCTCAGACAGCTGAACTGTCTGAGAAAGTTACTTGCGGTATAACAGTGACTCCTTCCCCTTCTTTAAGGGAGAGCTGGGTTTTGAGGGGTATGCTGTAGAGCATTTTAACGGTCTTTAAATGTTCAAAATTAATCTCAAATTAATTTTTTATTCTTTACATATATTTGGTAGGTGGGAGTGCTAGTTTAAGTATTCTAAAAAAAATATGAGTTTGAGATTTTTTGGAATTCCAAAATTGGTCCGTTTTTGATAAAAAATTCAAAGTTATTAAAATCTAAAAGTGGGCCTCCAATGAGTGACCAAATAAATCGAATTGAAGATGCTAAGAATAACTTTTTATTCAAAATTGACTGCAAAATTCAGTTATTCGGTAGATAAAATCCAAATTTACAATAAAAAGCAAACCTTTCAAAGTAGGCCAAGTGATACAATTAGAACAATTTGAACAAATGAACTTTATAGATGGTTAACGTAATCAGTTATATAAATCTATTTGAAAAAAAAAAAAAAGAAAAAAAAACATAACTAAAACACTAAAATATGCCAGAAGATGCTCAGGAGGTCCAAGAGAACAGAGCGCCGAGCGGCCCTTTGGCGGTTTTATAGGGCCGCCTCCCACCCTGGACGCAACTTGAAACCCGGTTCGAAATTCCCTATAGAAAGATGACGGTCACTTATGGACTCCGGTCGATAACGGCGATGGAAGGCCCTGTTCCATTGATGATATGGCTTCTGGAGGACATCCTGGTACATCCTGGGCCACCGAGTGGGTCCTAGGGATTTCAATGCTAGAATTCATATTTGTACTACTTCTTCCAGACTGAAAGATACGAAGTTTGAATTGGTGACGGCGTCAATGAGAAAGTGACCTTGATCTAGCTTGTTCTTGTACACTTGAAATTAAATCATTAAATCTAAAGTTTATATATTGCCAACTAAAGTTTGGCAATATATTCATGTAAAGAACATGAAGAAACTTCCGCGGCAGCTTCAGAGTGGCCGAACGGGTTTTGCTCTGGATCTCTGAAGCACAATTTAAGGCCGTACGTTACAATATGAATTAGGGTTAACCTTAGTAAGGGCATACAATTCAAATATTATTTGTCTTAATTCAATGGCTCATAACGGATTCCCATTATCGCATTTCAACACAGAGGCATTACAGCTCAATCAAGGTCAAAATTAATACCAGACGATAGCCCACCAAGGGTTCGATGACTTATCAGGGCTACCATTATTAGGTCCCTAAAGAACTTTTTACGAGGGATATGACCTTGCGTTTTCGAATCTATTTTCAATTAATCAATGTCATAATCAAATTAGATAGATTTTTATAATACTGATTTGCTTTTAATTTACAGAACATTCATTTATAGGTAATGAATTATGTAATTTTTGTAAAATGTGCGAATGAAAATGCTTATTGTTGAAATTCTTTGATGAAGAATTCTCGCGCTCCTCGATTATTCATTATAGATTGCAAAGATGAGTATCAATCGAGACTGTCTTTGTTCAACGATGCTTCAATGTTTCTACGTCAAAGTATATTAGTCAATAGCGAAAAAATGCGATGTTCACGTTAAAAGACTCAATTATTGCATAATAAACAAACAGCAGTTATTATTTTGGTAATTCATTGAAATTCAGCTGCAAATATTTACAGCATAAAACCTTCACTCTTGATACAACAATTATTGATAATTAGATAATTTATGCTCCAAAATGATGAGTGATTCTGTGCATTATTTTCAAATACAAACAGCGAACGAAAACTGAAATGCTGAAAAAGTATCTTGTAATGAAAAGAAGGCATCTTGTTCGTCAAGTTTACATAATAGAATAGGTACCGAAGAAGCAAAGTAGAATTAAAAAAAAAAAAAAAGAAAAAACCGGCGAAAGAACGATGAGTGGCTGGAAGAAAGCAAGCTGCAGATACACTCCAAACATGCTAGACTGACGCTATTGTATTTAAAAGTAGCCGAATAAACGTGCCTAAAGTCTAGTCGTATTTTTCTTTCTATCTCCGGAAAAATGTTTGACCACTGTGAGATGTATGCTGCGGTGAATTTATTTTACGAGTCAAATACCGTGTATTGTGCAGCGCATTCCGCACGCGAATTTGCGTACAGCTCATCGATCAGGATGAGACTTGGGCAAACAAAGTTGTTTCAATTCGAGACACATATTCGAAATAATTTCATTTCGAGGAAACAACGAATAAATCGCGCCCGAAAGAAATTTGGCAATTTTTGTGGATTTAGATGCGTGCTAAACTCGTTCCCGCCACTTGAAATGCGAAAATACTATTTTACTAGGCGTTGCTGGAGAGTTGATGAGTTATCAAAAGTTTTCTTGATAAAAATTTCAACATGAAATCACACAGAGAGCGGGACAATTTTTAAACGTGTTTGTTCAAACTGTCTCTATGTGATGTCAGTTTAGTTAAACAAAAATAAGCAACAACAAAATACAAATACATTAGAAGAAGCAAGTAAGCTGAAGCAAGCGATGACAATTGATTACGACGGAGTCGGATGTGTGCCAACGGCTGTTCAAATTGAAGGTTAATAGAAGCTTGTGCTTCACGCTACTTAATTTTATCGAGTAGATCAAGTTGTACGAAACAATCTATGCGAATTGGATCAAGGAGTTTGTTTAATCAATAATGATTTGTCCCTAGCTCAATTACTCACTTTAATCATGAATCTATCGTCTCTATAACAGCAAAGTATTCGTAAGTATAGCTTAAAATGATGTGGTTATCTTAAGAAGGGGCCAAAAAGTGTGTTCCCTTTTGATTGGTTAAAAAACCCGTGAAGCTATGAAAATATATATAGATTATCGTTACAGAGCAGCGTTTCTTAAATGCAGGAAAAACGATAAAAGGCATCTTATTGTGCGATAGGTAAGTCGATCGTGCAAGACGAATCGTTGTGACGTTACTTGTCTTTTGTTCGCAAAATGGAAGCTGTCAAAACCGCGGGATCAGTTGCATGATATAACGTCGCGCAATCAAGCGTGCATTTGTCTCAAGCTACTTACTCTGGAGCGGGATTCCTCCAGCGCTGCGTACCAGCGTGCGCCATCAGGCTTCAACAGCCTGACCTGTAACAAATTGAAAAATCTTTTTAATTCATGAAATTTTTTCTTTATTTCTTCTAATACATCTGAATTATAAAAAATAAACGTTTAAAATTAAACAAACGTTTTAATCTTCATGTAAATCGCGTACAAATCCAAAGAAGACGTTTTCAGCCCTAACGAGCAGGACGCAAAAACAATAGGTAGTAATCGCAACAGTTTCATTGTAAGATGGACCCTTAGCCGGACGTTTGAATTATTTAAAGTATCGTCCCAGGCAGTTGAGCACTCATGCATACACATATGTACGTCAGTCACCACTCGAATCCCATTATATCCTCACACTTGGTTCATCTTGCTAATCTCTTACTCTCTCAAAATTTTTCTTATGGGTCCGACAGGGCCAAAGTGATGAAAAAATTTTCAAAAGTCGAGAAGAAGAAAAGTTATTATATAAAATCGAACGGAAAAATTTGCTACTCAAGATTAAATTTTTTATTCTTTCATTGTGTAATAATACGGATCAATAAAATGGCGAAAACTAAACTTGAGATACGGAATTGGCCGTTTATTTGTTATTTTTGGTGCCGAACAAAACTGTGCGGGCAATCATGTTATTGTAATTAATCATTGCTCATGGATAGTTCGTCGTTATTGCATAGCGACGCTACACCAATAAGACTGTTTGAGTCAAGCTAAGCAAAAAGACCACATTTGATTTACACTATTACTGTACATCTGCCTATGTAGAAATTCACAAATGGCTCAGTACGCGATGAGTACGACTCATGGCAGACCGTTGGTTGAGGTACTGGGCAATATTGGTATGTGATGGCGTTTGATTTTATCACAGTACTGCCAGAATGTATCACAATTTAGTAAGTGAGTTAGTATGTTATTCATTATTAAATAACAAATTTATTAGAAAGCAAAATAGCCTCTGACGTTGATGACAAAATGACATGTACATATCAAAAGTTTTATAATGGTTTTTTTTAATTTTAAATTTCATAATTTTTATACCAATCTATTGAAAATGCAGAATAAAACTGCAGATTCATATAAAAAGTTTCTTCATTTCAGTTGTCTGTTTTACAAAATTTTTTGTAAACATGTATAGCAACCAACACTTAATAAATTAATTTTTCACAACATAATTTCTAAACACGGACAAATCAACAACTTAGGTTTATTGACGAATAATATCAAAATTTAAATAAAAATAAATAGAATCGAAAAAACTATTCTAAAAATACTTTTTCTTGAAAGACTTTGTTCTTTTATTATTTATTAATAAAATCGAAAAGTGTGTTTTAAGGTTTTTGTATGTTTTACTACTACACGGAGAGAAATAATGCTGAAATAGTATATTTCTGTACGTGGGAAAAACGGATTTTATGATGGCAGCGCCAAGCGCTGTTGTCTCCTATTCTAGTTGTCCCCAAATGTATTTGGGCTGCCAAATATTTTGGCAGCCCAAAGGAGTGCCAACATGTTTTCATTTCGAGTGAGAGAAATTTTACTACATTTCTCAATCCATCTAGTTGATGACTGCAAGAGTAAAATTTACTACGGCACTTTTCAATATTTATATTCTTTCTTATTTTTGATAAAAAAATTTCTTTTTCCACTCGAAAGTCACATTACTATTTAAAGGTTGATAGTAAAGTAATTATCAATTCCTTAAATTGACGATTTAGAAATTAACGTTCTTGTCCTATCTCCTGAGCTATCCCAACCAGAAAGTTGGTCCTATCCCAACCAGAAAATTACGATCGTATCAACGTTGCCACGACGCTGACAAAGTCGTAACGATGCTGTATAACAATGTCGGCTCAACGCAGTATCTACCTCGAACGGTGAAGCACCGCCGATGTCGTTTGCGAACGTTGTGTCAACATTGTTTGCCAATGTTGTTACAATGTTGTTTGCCAATTAACTATAAATAAAAAATACCACATTATACTTTGATTTATATTTTCGTCCGTGTAAGATTGAAAATGAATTTATGTCAGTTTAAAATAAATTCGGATTAAATATGAATGATTGAGAGACATAAGAAATTTGAATGTTCTATATTCATTTATTTTCAAATTAATGGAAATATCTGGTTTCTAATTATTCATCGTAATAGGAAGATGAATTCCAAAGAATAACACAAGTTGAAATGCACGAATAATTTGGCTATGCATTTCATTGTCAAGCGACTTTCCAGGTTAATGAGCAAAGATGTATGCGCGCATAAACGCCTTCTTGTTTCTTTTTGTAATGCATTATTCAATAGAATCAAATGCCATTTTTATGAGCGGGCCGTTTACTCGCGCTTTGTCGTGCTCCGTGAAATATGTCATTTCGGACTGTAATTTCGTTCAAATCAAAATGCGTTTATTTGTGCGTTTATTTTTATTTTTCACCTCTTTTCTCAAATTTTCTGTTTGTGTGAAAACTTTTTAATTCGGACAATAATTAATAAAATTTTATGCTATACTTTACCACAGAATAGACAACATAATTTCGAAAAATTTTTATGGGTATGAAAAGGAAGTTTAACTAGAAAAGGTTAACTAGCTATATTCCCGAATCAGCACGTCTTACATGATTTCCCATGTGAGTCTCATGTGATTCAAATAATCAAACGTCAATTCAAAGTATACATTTGAGAATAAATATTCGAAAGATTATTTCGAATCAAAATATTTAAAAAATTTAAAGATTAAAAAATCAATAGATTAGAAATTTTCTGAACAGTTTATTGAATCAATAAAAAACGATTTTCCAAACAAAAAAATCTTGTTTTTGGTAAAACATATATCTACACTAAGAAAAATATATTCAAATAACATTGACGAAACACTAGTAAAAGTTTTTCGGTTATGACAACAATTTTTTTAGATCATATAACCTTTTTTTTAGTACACAGCACCTCAATTAGTATTTAGTTCTACTAACAAGAATCTATGGCTAATTTAGATGAATACTATAGATTTTTGTTATAATAACTAGTTGGTATGGTAGTTTTAATCATACTTTCATAATTCAAACAGTAAAGGTTCAAAAAGAAACTATAATTGCAAAAAAGTGTCACACAGATATGTTTTTTCATACATGCCAAACTTTTTTTATAACCAAATGAGAAATATTGCTTAAAGAAATAGTTCAATTTTATTTGTTATTATTCTATATATATATATGTAAAATTTATAACAAGATTTTTTATATTAATCAATATAAAAATTATCATTATTATATGAATCAATGCACATCTGTCGATTTAAGTAATTCATTTTGGTAATAACAACTACGTATGGTTTCTACATTAACTTTACAATATTTTAAATACGGTATAGTTAAAAATATAGTTTTAAATCAGTATAGGTAAAACAACAACTTATAAGTAAGAAAAAAAAATTGTTTTCAAAAGTTTGAAGTCATCCGCTAATTGTTGTACTGAATGAATCTATATATATATTATTGGCTTTTTTCCTGAGTGTTTCATTCTGTTCGATAATAGAATAATCTAGTGTTTGAATAATAGCGTTTTGGAGTGTCTCTCTCAACAAGGCCAATTATGAATCGTTAATTTACACCAAGACATAATTCGAGAATTTGCGAAGACACAAAAAGTAATCGCGCGAACTGATATAACCTGGTCGTTGTTGCACGCATTACGCATTGTAATCGATGCTTGTCACCCACTTAATTATGCGATCGATCGTTACATAGCTTTGTAAACATCAGCTATAATTCTTGAGTAGCTGACCATGCTCGGTTATAGTTAAATACGCTTATTAATATGCAAATACGCTGCTCTGGTATGCCGGTAATTCAGACAATCTACAAGACATCCAGATAGTAGTCTCGTCGCTCTTTATGTGCCATTTTTGTTTGTTGATCAAAAACCTGATTAAACGAGGGACAAGAGACTTTTACACAATTGGACATTCTTCTGAAAGATGACAAACGATGAATGATCTGGATGTCAACCTAGTCACGTGCCATACATCGTAGCTTGTTATATGCGACTCATGGCGTTTATTTTGTGTAAAATCGTTTTGTTCATCAGTTACGCCTTACATGCTATGCTAATGCGTTTACTTTGAAAGAGTCATTTTCATGTCACCACTCGAGCATTCAAAACTTTTCCAGGCGAACATGGTGCACTTTTTATATTTTTTCATAGAAATCCTGTCACTGTTCGGACAAAATCATATCATTTCTATGGTAATTTGATTGTTTTATTTTGTTTATCATCTCACAGTTCTGTACATCACTCTTATAGTTGTCAGAGAAATTGTCATATCTCACAAAGTATCCCCTAATTATAAGCATCATTCTGATAATACGTGACCTCTTTTTTCTTGACTATGTGAATAGGGCAACCTCATGAATAGGATTAGTTGCAAACGTTGATCTTGACTAGTAAATCAAACTTTAACAGCGCCCAGTACAAGTGTACTGCATTCAATGTCGAACTACTATGATTTTACGCAGTCTCACGTTAATAAAAGACCCAAATGTGTTTTGCACATTAAATATTTGAATGCGCCAGGTACCGAACAAAAGGGGCGAATGCATCTACGAAACAGTTACACCAAAGCTCCCTCGAAAACGTAACCTCAATTTATCATTCAACTGCTGTTCATTTTCTTCTTCTCACTTTACATTCTAATTTTCATTCGTGAATTGTTTTTATCATATAGAACGCACGTCTTCACAAATGATCTTTCCTATTTCTATATTTTTTCACAGCATATATAGTCAAATGTGATATTTCGAAATGAATGAATTCTTAAATCATTTGTTCATTTTTTTTTTTAGTTGATGGTGATTTTTGATGCGAATAGTGTGTAAATATTGGCAATTTTTTAATAAACTAATTTTATACATTTTTATACAAAAAACACTAAATAAAAATAATTCATTGTTTTTCAGATAACTATCTTTTTTCGTCACGTGTAAAACGTCACATTGAACGAATTTAGCTAATTATTTGTATAAGATTGTCATAAAAATTACACGTGATGAAGATGGCAGTTATAAAAAATCCCACATTACTCTGAATCATCATGGTTTCAAAACCTGCAGCTTAATCTTTTCCCTCTCGGGCCAGTGTGAATACACAAGGTAGGGTTGATTCCGACCCCACAACAACTTCGGGGGATCAATGTCAATCAAAGTTATCTTTGGCAAAGTGCTCAAATATATATCTGTTTGATGTTAAATTGACTTATCACAAAGTATGAGAGTTCCCCTAATTGGTTGTTACCAAAACATTGATACGATCTATTTGTTTCCGCAATCCTCTGATACTGATGCTTCGATAAAAATGCGATGACGTACGCATATGTAACTTCATCTTTCAGATAACAAGCTAAGTTTCAAAATTTAAAATTTTCATTTAGAAGATTTAGAACAGGAAAAATTTCGAACAAATTTCGAAAAATATCGACAAAAACTTGAATATAAATTTTTTTTTCCAGCTTTTGGTGTTTGTATTTCTTAAAATATATACAGGGTATTCTGTTTTATTTATATACTCCGAAAAACAATTAGTGCTCCCCTCCCTGAAATTTCTGCCACCGAATCATTAGACAGCAAAGTTAAAATTTTTTTAACAAAAAATTTTTAAGTTCAGGTTTTAAGCTTTAATATAGTGTGAAGAAAATTATTTTTTGATGAAATGTGTTAAAGTTATGACAGTTTTAAAAATGCTAAAAATTTAAGGGGGGCGCTAATTGTTTTGTCGAGTGTATATTGTAACGTGGCAGGGCTCATTTCGCTCGGGGACTCCCAGAAAAGGAACCCGATAGACTTTACCCGATAGATAGCTCGAAGAGTTTTTTCAGGATGGTCATATAGAACAGTTGCCAAAGGTGATAACTTGTATTTTTGTTGCAATGAGGGGGGCACCAGAGCGACCAGCTTGAGCGACAGACAGACCCGTTGAACGCGATACCGACTAACAAACATTTGTTTCAGCGGTAGGGACGAGACGCCACCATCTTTTTTATCTGTTTCAGGAAATCCTCGGGCCGTACTCAGCAGCCTGAATGTCTGCAGTACCATCCCCATAACGGCCGGATCTTCGGTGGGGCAGGGCCTACGTCCGCCGATATCGACCTGGGTCGATAAGGGGGGCCTCTTTCTTCCCCCTCAGACATCTCCACGGGGCCTGAACGCGAGTTCAGGCTAGGTCTTGCGTTGCGGCCGAGGTGGCGGAACGGTTATTTGACCGCCGTCAAACCGTTCCTCCCTCCCCTTTGCTGAGTGTTCCTGAGCTGGTGTTATTTGCGTGCGGTTTTGCGTTTCTTTTTTTTGTTTTTTAGTTAAGTATTATTTAAGTTAGTGGTGTGCGCAAATTGAGGTTAGGGTCTTGCCAGCCAAGCTGAGTCCGGTTCTTGTTTGTCATCGAAAGGTTTGATTTTGCATTATAAAATTTGTAATTTTGATCACGGCAACTGCAACGGTCACTTTTAGTTTGTAAATTTGATTTGTCCGTCGACGATTTTTGGGCCACTCAGATTGGCCATAGCGTTCAATTTGGTTAAAATATTATTTTATTTGTATTGTAAATTGGGGACTGTTTTAACAATTGATTTTTTTTAATCCGACGGAATCTTTGGCAACTTATTGTATTATGCCATTCTTTTTCTCTTCGAGTTTAAATAAATAGAATGTTGTCCTCGGACTTACTTTGTTTTAATTTATTTTATTTGTTTTTTTGTATGTCAGTAAGTCCGTAAATTGCCCACATCCCTTACGCGATAAGGGCTCAGGTTCTTTGGAAAATTGAGTTAGTCGAACGGTCACTTTGACCAGGCGCCCAACTAATTTTGAAAAATTATTTTATGTTTCTTTATCCTTGTCCTCGGAAAAAAAATAGGGGCCACTATCCAAAAGGTGAAACCCCGTTACAATATTTAATGGCATCTAGACGACAATTAATTTTTTTTTGATTATAACATTATAATATTTGGAATGGTAAAAATACAAATTAAAAGTAAAAAAAATTTTTTAATAATTTGACAAACATGATTCGATAATACATAAGTGCATCAAATTATGCATCTGTACATTATACAGCTGTGAATATCTTTTTTGAAAACTGAGTCATACCCAAACTTTTAAAGAAGCTTATGAAATGAAGGTTAGATATAGATAAGTTAAAAATTACTCAACATATGAAATATTGTAATTTTCAAATTTTTTTTGCATTCAAGACCATTTGAAATTAATTTTTATTTGTCTGAATTTCGAAAGATAAAATTCTGATAATGCATAAAATCTAATTCATTATTCAAATTTTTTTCATGCAAATCGAATTAAAATGTTTAAAAAAGGATTTTTTTAATGGCTAAATAGTATATTGCACTGCTAAGCATGGAAGTAAAACTTTACTTGCGGGGGGCAGTTGACCCCTCACAAGATAAAGTTTTACATTTACGCCAAGTACTATGATATTTTTGTTATTGTACGACTCATACCGAAAAGTCCAATCTTCATGGCGGTTTTTAGCTATTGAAGTTACAAAAAAGTATGATTAGGTGTTGTGCCTGCCATGAAAAATAGGCTACTGCCTACTTGTCGCAGAACGTGAATAGTTAAACATTGAAAACCGAAAGCTGCCATGAAAAGTTGTGCTATCGGTGTAGGTATCTGTAATAATTTACTTTTCTCCCACTTTTTAATTTGCTTTCATATAGTTTCAATTTTTTTAACTGCTATTAAAACAGACTATAGAATCACTGGAGATTCTATACAATGAATTTTGGAATCGTCTAGCATATCTTGAGATATGCTTTGTATCGTTTCTTGAGGGAATACAAACGCTCTCCAAGACCCTTTTATTTAAGATTTCTTCAAATTTTGTATATAAATATTCTAAAATGTTTCTGTGGTGGTTTCAGATACTCTGATAAAACGGATGGTAACTTTAAAAATCGAAGAACACTACTAAGATGCAAACTGATATAAAGAATATGAAAAGAAGCTTCCTAACTACGGTTGAAAATAACCAATCGACACTGCTCCGTGTCATTCAAATCAACCATGGTCCATTGCAGCCAGATTTAGGAACTGTTTTGCCAATTTCCACTGTTGAGCAATTCAGAAATTATGATAAGGTGATTGCCACTGATGAAGAAAAAAAGAAAGCTCTTGTAAGTGTTTTTTATTATACAATATATATATAAATACAAATGTAAAATTCAAACGAAACATCATGACAATTTACTATATATTAATTTGTGTTCGTTTTTTATAAATCAGTCTTATACAAAATTACTGCAAAGGATCACGAACATTCATCGAGGCTATTAAAGAATGGATGAAAAATTGTATCAAGAAAGACGTGCAACAAAATTACAAAGGTTCATCACGAGCATACATATATTGTTCCAAAGAAGACTTTGTTAACTCAAGCTTACAAGTGTATAGGAGATAATAACTATTCAAATTTAATAACTAAATTATTATAACATAGTAGAAGACTAAACTATTGAAACAAATTTTTCAATAGTATTATGTCGAATTGAAATATTCTTCTGATCTCATGTAATTATTTTAAAATCAAACAATATTTATTTTTACAGATACCATTGCCTCATCATTGAAATGCAGTCCCGCGGATGTGAAATCTTACATTTGTAAGTGGTTGTCTTATGCTAGTGACCGAGAAGGGTGTCAAAAATCTCGGCAAATAAAGCAAAAGATACTGAAAGTAAGACCAATTAAGTAAGACCAATTTACATTCGAGTAAGTAGACATGTTAATTTCTGTTTTTTTTTTTTTTATTTGAGTACATTTGTATTAGTATTAGTTGAGTACATATATATTTAAATTAGATTTCCAATAAATTAGTTCTGAAAAATGAATTATTTATTATTAATTACTTATTTTTATTTTGAAAACTCAGATAATTTTAAATAATATTGGGATTTTTATGGCAAATAACGTTGTGACAATACTGGTCTTGATATGTGGAATCATCTTAGCAAATACGAATCATAAATCAATACAATGTTGGCAAGAAGAACTGGAATTAAACTGGCAACCTATGTTGAACCAACGTTGGCTGGCAGGGATGAAAGAGCGTTTCATCCATCCCAATGCTTTATCAGCTCTGAGCCGAAGTTGGCAGCCAATTTTGGTCCAAATTTTACAACGGTGGTCCAACGTTGAGCCACATGTAAATTTCTACATAGGAAGATTTCAAATAAAATATACTTAAGATGTAAAATGTTTCAAAGTCATAAAATTCATTGATTTTCTCGTAATTTCCAACCGAAAAGGAAACATATGACTTCTTTGTGGATTAATCATACTCTTTGTCCTCAAGATGGAAACTATGAAAATCTAACAGAAATCGTTTAAGGGCTCAAACCGTGCCCAAGACAGTCCTAACTTGGTCTCCCGACTACCTATCAGTTGGCAAAGCACAATTTCCAACGCTGTCTTCTAAATTCTGGGTGCATGCGTTTTAGAAACTGAAAGTAAATTTTTTGCAATTAAATGATGGTTTTCTTCTGTTCAAATAAAATGTATAAACCAAACTGAAATAGTGTATTAAATAACTTAGTTTACTGGACATTCTAGAGGGGATTTATTAAAAATGCCTTCATAAAACGACTCAAAGAGCACAGACCATGAGTGCAGGTGAACTAGCGACGATTATTGTGTTTACAATAAAATATTTCTATTGTTATTTTTATATATCTTATGTAGCTAGTATAATTGATGTTATAAGTGAAAAGATTAATAAGAACTAAAATGGTCCTAATTACGGAGAAAACTATAAAATTAGATAAAAATATATTCAAAAGTATTAATACCCTCGTGAAATTAATCGGATGATTTTCGGGCTTAATTCTTGCTCTTATACTGTAAATGAACCAACTTAGGAAACATTGAGCGGTACTAGCCCTACGTTTTTCAAATTGGACCACATAAAGGTGAACATTACGTTCCAATAATTGGCCGAATACTAGGGTACATATTTAAAACGTATTATAAAATATGAATGAAATTTCGCAATATATTTTAATTCAAGACTGAATGTAGTAATGTCATACTGTATTAGGTTAGAAAATTGTTCGAATTGTATAGTTATAGTCTGAGCACACAAGCGGGTGTAGCATGAGCGTCTTACATGCTAACCGCAGAAGTGCAATTGCGCCCATCACTTGAAACGCTGCCTGATATTTTTGCTAGAACTCGTTGTTATCTGCGAGTGAAGCAGTCGTTTCGCGATACGACGAGATAAGCGCCAAGAGGCGTTTTCTCGGTGTCAAATTAACACACATCACAGGGCTTTCTTACGCTCATGGGAATAACGAGAAGTGTAAATGAGCGCTTGAAATTCAACTCATATATGATCTTCAGAATGAGGAAACGATTGTCAAAAACGTATCTCACACCTAATAACAGCGAAATGGAAAGCCAAGTTTACACGCGATTGAATCATCTGTCAGAATTTCAATTTGCAAATTCGCCGCGACTCTTCCCAAACGTCAGAAAATATTTATTTGTACGAGGGCGAATACATATCAAGCAGTGGTATAAAGTGTCGGTGTTTGCTTTTTATGAGATATTTGAATGATATTTGCACACGTTTGGCAATTGACCTTTATTGACGTTCGCATTTGTTGTACATCACTTTTCGTACGCAAATGACACAGATCGTTTCCGAATTGACCGAGAGTGTCATTCAAGTGCTAAAGGCAAAATGACGAATTTCGTGTGCAGTGCGTTGTCGATTTATCAATGCTCTTTTCATCTAAATACCTATTGCTTTTAGGCCGATCAACAAATAGCTATTTCTTGATAATTTTAAAATTATTATCCTGTTCGCACAATATTTTTCGAGGCATAGCAAATTTTTCACAATGATTTTTTGTATTACAATTTACGGTATAATTTTTTTGAACAGCACGCGTTGCAAAAATGCGGAAGGGAAGGAGGATGAAAGTGCTTACTTTGGACAACTCCAGCAAATATGCGTCCATTAAAATGATGAACAGGCATTCATCATCATCGCGTTTCGTCTGCAATACCTCAATTAATAAACATGAAAGTCAACACAGACGTGCACAAGAAAATATGGTCTTGTTGCTTTTCAATTCGTTTCAAATCTTTGAGTGGCGTTAATGAATGCGCATGCCGGAAACGTGCGCAAAACTTCAATCAACGATCGGACAATCAACAATGAGTCGCGTACAATAATTTGTTTGTTTTCTATCACTAATATTCGGATAATCGTCAATGCAAACCTTCACGAGTATATTATTTACAGTACTATTAGACAAATGGCAACAATATTTCCTAGGTGATGCAGCGTGAAATTAATGATCGTAGCCGGAGGGACGTGTACAAGCAATCTATAGCTGATGCGTAATTCGTGAGCACATGTATTCGACCAGACCGATGATATCGAGAGCCCTCGCCGTTAATTGCTCTTGACTCCAGAAACAAGGTTACTTCACATGTTTGTATCCCGGAGCCACTTTGTCGATTTCACTAATAATCTATCAAGTATCTTAACCTACGCTTTGCCATCTACATTTTTGTTTTACCAATATTCTTATAAAGTTATTCCATCGTTGTATATATACAGGGTGTTCCAAACCACCCGTACCATCAAATTATAGCAACGAGTTGCAATAAAATCGGGAAACAAAAAAATACGTATCCAATATTTTTGATAACTAAACCCAATGATATAAAAATCGACTGTTTACAATGATATAAAAATCGACTGTTTAATCCCCCCCCCCTTTAGGGGGGGGAGGGGGCAGCTTTGAAAACTTAAATAAAAACCCCCAATTTTTATTGCATATTCCGGTTCTACAAAAAAAAATAAGAAAGTTTTGTTTGAAAAAATTTTTTAAATGATAGATAGATGGCGCTGTAATCGCGTATGATGTTGCTTCAAACTGATAATTAAATCTTTTAAATCGACTTCTTTTCTAGCTGTAATTAACTGCGTATTGCCATTTATTTTTGATCGTTGCAACAAAACATAACAGCTGTCAAAATTTTAAGTCATTCGG
>JAQQRF010001159.1:0-15610 GCA_030523145.1 Trissolcus brochymenae
AAAAAAAAAAAAAAAAAAAAAAAAAAAAAAAAAAAAAAAAAAAAAAAAAAAAAAAAAAAAAAAAAAAAAACTACCGCGGTCACCGACATGGCGCCGATCGCGTGCGCGCCACTATTCTGTTTCATCATTTTTTGTCGGCTTTTTTTTTTTCCTCCAGCTTGGTGTGTTAACGCTCGACCTCTGTCCGGCCCACCTTTTTCACAGTTTCAAATCTCCGGATCTCCGCGACCAAAATAAAGATGAAACGCAAAAGAAACGTTTTCTACGAAAAAGAATCATTGTAAATACGAGGCCGCGTCGCGCTTTGGCGCGCCGCCAGTTTGTCTGTTTATCTTCCGTCTTTCTTCAACGCGTGCAATCCTATTTTTTTTGTTTCCACGGTTTTTTTTTCTTTTCTCTCTCCGCGCAAGATGAATCGCGCTCTCGAGAAATTCTTTGAAAATGCGCCGCTTCGTCGAGGTCGTTCCCCATTTCCCTCCATTTTCAAAATCTATAAATAAAGATCATATCAGTATTTATTATTTTTTTTTCCATTGTTGACAAAACTCACCACAAGATGAAATAAAATAGTTTCGGCCCGCTTCACAGGAACGGATTATTTGACCGAAAGTGAGCGGCCGGCGTATCGATCTGTTTCTCTCTCTCGGAGTATGGCCGTCTTCGTCTCATTTCTCTCGTCTGTGACGTCGTAACGTGTTGGTGCGCGTTTTTCCAAGAGTCGTGTGTGTTCGTCTTTCGTTGATGATTCCGCGCGCCCCCTCCCGCGCCCTTTGCCCTGGAATCCCGCCCCCGCCGCGGCTTTCGAAACCGCGCGATTTTTCGAACCGCGCGCATGCGTTTTGTCAGGCCGATGAGAGGGGCGGGGGCGCCTCGTAAATATAACGCAAAAGATGCAATTTGCCGCGCTCAAACAGTTTGCCGAAATGAGACGCGATAACTCGCGCATCGTCCGCGAGACGGCGCTGCTGCGGGCGTCCTATCTCCTTTTCTTTCTTTCCTTGCGTGTCCTTCTCCCGCGCACTACACGCTTCTGTTATATCAATGGTGCTTTTTTCAATCTCGCGGTCATTTCAATCAAGTCTTTTTATCCCTATTTTACTTTGAAAACACAAAAAATTGTTGAAAGAGTTGTATAAAAGATGTGCAACATTTGTCAATGAATGCGGAATGCTGTTCAATGATTATGAATTATCTGCTTTCGTTGGAACAAGTTGTTTATTTTTAGTCCCTGTTGCTTGGTCAAGGCAGACGTGTTGAAAATTGTTCTTTTTTTTTTCTCTCTCTCTTAAAACTCAAAAACTTATTAATATATACAAAAATAATGTTATAGTTACTGTTATCGCTGGAATTATTTGTTTATAATTGTTTAACAAAATTGATTCGTCTATAGAGTTTATTTTAAAAGTTGTTTATAATTCGACGTTGGCCAGTTTTTGTTTCATTTTTAGTCCACAAATTAATTGAGAAATGTAATGAAATTGTATGAATAATTAAATTCATTTAACAGTAGACAATCATTTTCATTTACCACAAAATTACACATGCTTTTTCTAGAAAAATTGTTGAATAATTTTCCGGGGTTTCAAGAATTCTGATCCGATCCTGCGGCTTGGCTGATTTGTGTCAGTGGCTGGGTAGATGCGTGTGTGTGTGTGTATGTGTGCATGCACGAACCTGAGAATGCCGACTACAGTGAATACTCAGGGAAATATAAGTAGACGGCGTTTCACGACATCCTTTAAGTCTGATATTTGTTTCCCAAAGATTGCATAGCGGGTGATCGTGTTTTCATTAAAACTCTGCAGCGAATGCAACCTCCGAATCTAATGCTTTCTCCCTGATCAACTCATTAATTCGTTTATTGAATCCCTGATCCGAACTTTCTCATGAAATCACCGACATTATGAGCCTATTTTTTTTCCTCCACAGCAAAAATTAAAATAAAAACTAATTATATCCCTTTTTTTTCTTTGACTTTTAAAATTGTTCTTTTCCGAATTCCCATCGAACTTTGTAGTTAGTGCAAATAATTGTAATGTCGATAATAGCTAGTTGAGAGTCCTTACAAGTGAAACTCTCATACAACTAATACGTTTTAACCAAGAGTGCAACTTGCCGTTGATCATGATGCAAAAAAAAAAATTCTATCAAATTCTTGCCAATTAATTACAATTGAAACAAAGAAAGAAACTCATTAACAAAAAGAACAACACATTGATTTCAACTTTAATAATAACAAAATTTGAAAACATGTAAAATCAATCTTCAGAAATTGATATATTTTGCCGACAAATGTTTTTCAAAGACTGTTAATTTCATTTTGCTTTAACATTTGCTAATGAAGTTATGATAAGATACAGTGAATATATAATTAATTGGCTTCAGTCGATTAAACTTATGATTACTACAAGTTCTTTCTATACTGTCAAGGTTGGCCGTAATTTTTATATCCGTGCATGAATGAAAATAAACTGAAGAAGCAAGCTTGATGCAACTTGAAAGTTATTAGATGATTAACATTGTATTTTGTTTTGCAGAGTTGAAAACGAAACCGCCACCAAAGTCGTCAGCTCGCCTGAAAAGAAAGTGGTCGACGATGAAAAGAAGATTAACAGTATCGAGGTCCACGAACCAGAAGTTGACGAGGACTCCAAGTCTTCAGAAAATGGAGATGCTAAAGTCAAAGAGAATGGATCCACTGACGAAAAAGAGACAGACGTAAAGGAGGAATCGCCCAAAAAGGATAGCGCGCCCGGTAAATAAATTTAACGTTTTATTAAAACTAAATAGAAAGATTGAAAAAAGAATTAAAGAAAGTAATTAAGATATTAAAATATAAAAAAAAACTGTTGAAATTCTATTGTAAATAAGTCTGATAAATTTATTCTCTGAACAAATATCTCAATTTATATAAGAAAAAAAGAATGTGAAATGATGAGAACAATGTTGATATTACAGAAGCTGATGCATGCTGTATAAAGAGGAAATCGGTGTCTGCTGATGCGACCAATGGTACTAGCGCTGTTGACGGTGCGAGCCCAGAAAAGAAGGCAAAGCTTGACGACAAACCAGCTGAGACCGAGACAAACGGCGACGCGGCGGAGACAAAGGCCTAATCCAGTAATCCTCGCAACTTTATAGATCTATAACATTTTAATAGACAGTTTTCACCATCTCGCGTGAAATGAGAATCAACATAATCATTTGTGCATCGACTTGAAAAGAATTAGTAAATCAATCTCAAATTGCATTCATAAGAGGATGAAAAATATTAAAAAGCGAGGTTTGGGAAAAAAAAACAAACAAAACCAACAACAAAAATCACAACTTTTTATTATTGCGTTTTATTTTGTGTTTAAGAGTGGACTTTGTGTATACTGCAGTACATACTTCGCGTCGAATTTGTTAACAGCGGTGCTGCATTGTTTGATACTTGCGTTCTATCACAATTTTTGACTTAACAAACATGAATGTCGATTCCTTTTTCACACATACACAAAAACCTAATATTCAAATAACATTCTGACACACCATATTCATTATATTTATCATATTCACGATGCTATTGTTACACATTTGAAACTAAGAACAAATGCGAGTACTGTTTAAAAAAAAGATTAAAAGAAAAACAAATTAGTTTATAAAACGTGAGACACGGAGTTGAGCTATTGTCGTTTCGCAGCTGCTCTGTTCAGCAGATATATTTGATAAGCATAATTCGAGATGGCGTACAGAAGAAAGTTATTTTTCTGTAAGATACATTCCTACAAAAATTTGGCATAATTAACATTAGATTTAATAGTGTTTTGCGATAAACGGTGATACGAAAATGTCAAAACTTTTGTTCAGTTTAATTTATTCGATTAGTTTGTTTAAGTTCCGGTTATCGGAAGGCACATTACAGTGAAACGTGTAAGCCCTTTCACGTTGTCAGCAATTTTGCAACGTTAGCACTGCGAATAACGTTTTGGCAGTGCCATCGTTTGCATGCGATATCTGTACTTATAACGTGCAACGGCGCTTCTCATCTTTCAGCGATTCCGTTGATTACAACTGCGATTCACACAGTATTTTTTGTTTTATTTTGTTGAGATAAAAAAACGCAATGCGCTGTATTCACCGTGCACCAAGTTAAAAAATCTTTGAATTATAAAAAGTATTTCTTTCAAACGATTGTAACAACAACAAAAAAATGTCAAATATATCTGAACAAATTGCATTCAACTGTTGCGACTATTCATTTATTGGCTGAACTCTGTATTCTTTGGAGTGTGTGACTACATCGTTTCCCGTAAATGTTGATTTACCAAAGCGTTGTCGCACGAATGATTTCGAGCCAACAATCTGGACTCGATTACATTTCAATGATTCCGCAAAACATCTATCAATGTCACTTTTTTTTACTATTCCTAATAGACTGTAAAACTATATTTCGGGGCTGTACGTCTTATTTTACTGGACAAGAGTAATTCCTTGAATTGCATCTTTCCGAACTATCTATTTTTTAGATTCTCTTTTTAAAAACATACATTCAGCTTTTTTTTTATTTTATTTTTTTTCTTGGGGTGATTGCATTTATGTAAGGTGTTGATTTGTGTTAGCAAATTGCCGATTTAAATAACGAGGCATAATTCACTAATGACAAATGTGTCCTGTGAAATAAAATAATGCGCTCGCTGAGCATACAAGTAGATTAGACAAAACTAAATCTAACTGAATTGCATTGACAAAAACTGGAAACTGCCATCTGTTTGAGGAAGTTTTTGAGAGACGAAATTTGTATTTATTGAGTTGTTTTAAGAGTTGAATCGTAGTGAAAATTGAAAAAAAAAAATATTTACAAAGATAAAGAAGATAGTTTCGAGTTAATATTGATATGAGACTTAACACTTAGAACATAGTTAACTAAAACAAAAAATTGTACGTGTACAGGATAATATATTATGTGTAATTCAATGTTGTTCGCTCTTTCAGGTTGAAAGTAACACTACAATTGATTCTCTAAGATAACAATAAATCATTCATTCTTATTACCATCTTTTTTATTTTAGTCATGAATTTGACCTAATTGAAAATAATAATCAATAAATTGCATTCAATTTTTGAGATTATAGTGCTTACTAATGAATCCGGCACAAATAAAAAATGAATTGCAGTTTTCATTATTTTTACATAGACACACTGAATGAGCGTATGTGACTCGATTTTGTAATAATAAATGATTTCGACCATCTTCTATCACTAATGACTAATGTGTAAAAATGGAAAACTTTTACATCTTGACTTTGACAAAGAAATACAAATTATTGAAATGCAGAGTATTTTCAACTATACATTATTTTTATGTATGTAACTACGAATTATTTCATGTAACATGGAGCGTGGATTTTATGAATAATAAACTTTACATGTGAAATTGTAAATGATTTATTCAACAAATCTATTTTGATTTTATAAATATAACTAATGATGTTAATTTTTTTTTAAATTCAAAGGAGTTTGTGAAAATCGAGATAATTAATTGAAAACGAATTAAATTGTGTGAAATTATATATGCATTTATTTAGAAATATCTCAATTCCAACGAATTTCGTTTGATTTGCTTCTATTGTGATGTTTGAATTAAGATAATATGTGTATGTAAACAGGACCCTCTGGATTATAGTAGATTAGGTAAACGAATTTTCCTATCAGAGCGTCTAGTGTCGTGATCGTGATTGCATGTTTATTATTTCAGTGTGATTGTTAAAGTAAAATCTGTAAACATGTTAGCATTGTTGGAAAAAGTTACGGCAGAAATTAAAGCTACCATTTCATCAAAGCAGGGTGGCGTGCCTTTAAAAAAGATAAATGGTGAGTTTGTTCAATTTTCATCTCTGTTCTTCACTTTAATTGAATCACGTGTTCAATTTTTTTTTTTTTTTTTTTTCCTTCAAAAACTCGCTTTTTAATATTTTTTATCTTTTAATGAATGCAATTTGAGATTGACTTACTAATTCTTTTCAAGTAACAGAAAGCTCTTCAATTTGATTATTTTTTAATTATAATTTTCAGTGGAATATAAAATGCTAAACGATAGCGAGATTCCATACAGATCACTGGATTATAATTGCTTGGAAGATTTTATTAGGCATATTCCCGGGATTCAAGTTAAATTCATCAAAGGCGAAGCAATGTTGTTTTGCAACAACCCGATCTCGAAAATGGTAGAAAATCAAAAACGAAAAAAGGTAGAATATTGTATTTCACTATTTGAAATTTCAAAAACATTTTATAGCTCAATTTTTTGACAATGTTATATATGTAAAAATGAATTATAAAACAAATTTGTCTGTTACTATTCTTAGAACTACAGGAGTTTCAACTACAGAAAACGGGCTTATTCATCAAGTTCCAAAAACAGCCGGAGTGACTATAGTAGTGACGGTGAGTTGATTTATTATTTTCTTGTTTGTTTTTATTAAAAAAAAAAAAGATTTTTATCATTTTTGAAACTTGAAACTTTTTTTCAGATACAAGGAGCTCCATTTCAAAATCGACAGATCGCCAATCCAAGATATCTATTACTATAGATCCCTGGAGAAACATGGTAACGTAAAATATTTCAAGCTGAAAAATTACTTTTATTAGTATTCAACAGCATGAAATATATATAAATGTTTTTTGTTTTAGAAATCTATTCATGAGCCGATCGCGTACCATCAGCAGATGATCGGCGATGATTTTTTTCTCCAATTAGCGATTCGCGAATTGCGGGCAAATAACCTTTGGAGAAGGCATGGTACGCTAAATTATTAAATTAATGCTAAATCGAAACTTAACTTAATTTTAAACAAAAAAATAATTCATTACAAATTACAATTGTTTATTTAGAAAAAGCTGCCATTCGTAGCGGTCTATGCATCTCAGGACAGACCATAAAGAAGTGCATCGAGGAACTGAAAAACATCAATTCTATTTCCAACCGCATCGTAATTTGTCTTGGTACCGTCGATATCTATGAGGTGAAGAAAATTGTCAACTAGCACAATATTTCAATTTTCTTGAAATTTTATGTATTTTGTAATTTCTCTCTAGCATCATACGTTCGAGGAGATGATGGACGACCTGAATGAACTCTTGACTCTGTGTCATAACAAGTTTAGATTGTCCAAATCTGCGATAACACTTTGCACAATTCCACCTCTAGCCAACATTCCTCTCATCACAAATTTCGAGCAACTGAGTGTCTTGTATGCCTTTAACAACTACGTACGTTGGATTGTCGATCACAAAGGATACAAAGGATGCCCTTTGGAAGAAAGTGGAACTGATAATTACGGATTGGTCGATTTTTTTGAAAATTTTCATATTTATGATGAAGATGAAAATATATCAATTAACTTTGATTATTTCCAGTTGTGAGTTTATTTGAAAATTATAATTTTTTTATTTGTATTTTTCTACTGTAAATACTCAATTCAATCGGATTGGTATTTTTTGATTACAGAGAAGCCCGAATGGTCTCAGGTTGTCCTCATCCTCACGTACTGTGGAACAAAAAAGGCCGAGTGAAAGCCATGAATTTGCTTGAGTCAGCATCGATAAACCGTAAAGACTATTATTTGTATCATTGAAGACGACGCTCTCTTATAATATTTTTAATTTTATTCGTATTTATGTTAATATTAATTTTGAAAAGTACGCTAAGCGTCAATCGTGGAAATATTGTGGACAGTGCTATTTTTCACACTTAATTTATTGATTTAATTGTCCATTTTTTAAATTATGTATCGTCAACTGAAATCCTTCTGTCATTTTCTATCCAGCGTTTCAATTTTTTATCCCGGGGAAATTGAAACCAACGTCGAACTTTAAACACCGTCTCTGATTGAAAACTTTATTCGATATTATTGATATCCTAATTCGAAGTAACTTTCAATTAGAAACATGTTTTTGGTGAAATACTTTTATGTTTGGAATCGCGACTAAACGTAAAATTGTTTGGAGAATGATACAACCGATTTGTCAATGTAATTTTTTTAAATTATTCCATATTTATACTTTATAATCTGCAACCGAAGTGTGACAGTGTCTATTCTTATTGTATACTTAATCATTTGTATGTTAGTGTTATTGTACGTCGAATTTAACATTACGTTCGCAAATTGTATATTAAAAATTCAGCCGATTAAATCGATTGGATTGTTACTGTGAAAATGTGGATTTTTATTCTCAAACTTTTTTTTTCATACATATCAAATTTTATAGATCAATTCAATAGACCTGAAATGAATTTTCAAACAATCTTGCCAAATCTTCCTCACTTTGTTCCCTCGGCGCTAATTTTGTTATTCGATGCTGAAAAATAAAAAAAAAATCCAAATTTAGTATTCAAGATATTTATAAAAAATGTTTTCAATTACTTTTAATTTGATTATTACAGATTAGATAAAATTTTATATACCTGAGGCAAAGTTCCTTTTACAAGATTAGGGATGTCTTCTTTTTTGAATCCCAATTCAGTGAGGCCATTTTCAACTTTCATGATGCTCATATACTTTCTTACCGTCTCAGCAAGGATTTTACCCGCATCTGCTCGTTTCGCATTACTGATGTCAGCACCGAGCAGTTCTGCAGCTTCCAAATGTCTCTCGGGGCATGCGCTTCCGGTAAAAGAGAAGACTGCAGGTGCAGATATAACGACGGACAAACCGTGTGGGATAATCGGATGGTCCTTACTGTATCCCTGCAAGATAAAATAGTGTTCATTCATGAAAACTTGAACCACCATTGAAACTACTTAAAGGAAACAGTACAACAAACTTTTACTCTGCGTCATATCATTGAACAATTTGAATAAAAATAAAAAAAAAACTTTTTTATATTTTTAACAAAAAAGAAATTGCAAATTGAATCATTAAGATGTGAAACAAATGAAACTTTATTCTGAAGCAATTCAGTAAAGTGTGTGTTAAAATAATTATTTTTGCAGAAGAAAAAAAAGTTTGAGAATTTTAATTAAAACATTAAGTTTATGCCACTTAATTTTTGTCTGACAGAAGATGTCAGTGATATTAAGTTCTGTGTAATGGTAACTGTTATTAGGGTGTTGAACTGAAATGCACGATTCTATTTTTGAACGTAAACCGAGTTTGAATTACAACTTATTGTAATATGTAATATCAAATATTGCATGTGAAAAATATCCTTGTACGAGTAGTTTATAAACTTGAAGTTTGAATTATACCAATTGTCACTTTTGTTATGCAATGATAGATTTGTTTTTAATACAAAAATCTTGATGCATAATTTGAAATACCAATTATTTTTTATATTTATAGAACAGGATATGATTTTTTAAGAACTTTTTAGCCGGGTTCTAAAAAAACAGAGGTTTGGATTAATTGGAACTTGAATAATGAGTAAAGTGGAAGTAAAACTTCGATCAACACGGTTGGCTGATAGATAGAATTTTTTTATACCTCTGGAAGAAAATTGCGAACATTTCCACTAATTGGATATGAAAGTCCATGACAAAGGTGCACTCCAGCATTGCCAAAACCTACACCAGCCATGGTGCTTGCTAGATGCATGTTACTTCTGGCCTCGAGATCATCTTGATTATAAACGGCTCTCTCGAAAAACCTGAAAATCATCATTGTAAACCCCAAAAAATAAGCTAGCTTATTGAATCCGACTTTTTCACTTTTCAATCTTTGATTCATTCAAAAAAACCTTTACAAGAAAAAACATTAAATTGCTTATCATCATTGCCGAGTTTGTACAGCTTATACATCATGCAAATGTTACAATAAATTTAATGAAAGATGGTGTAATTAATGAATTCTTGAAATAGTTTGGAAACTAGTTGAGAAGAAGAAAAAAATGAAATGAATGTTTTACTTGCGCATCACTTGGAGAGCGAACTTAGCCCATACGTCGCTCACAGGATTGCTACCTTGATAAGCTGGTCTAAGGATTGGGTTTGCAGGGCAAGGTGTTCTTTCCGTATAAGGAATCGCAGTATAAGATTCCAACGCATGGCAAAGGACGTCAAAACCTGAATAGGCGCACACCCTTTCCGGAAGCGTTAATGTGTGCTCAGGATCTATGATGCCCAGTGTCGGTCTTAATGCTCTACAATTTAAAGTTTAATTTGTATTTGATTCATCTTATTCATCTAGTAAATAGTCTCTTCATAATTACATGCATCCAGGCTTAGCTTCGCCAAGATATAAATCAAAATATAAATTGAACTGCTAATTTTTTTTCTTTTTTCTGAATCGATGATTAGTTGATGACTTTTTGAATGCGATTAAATTTTTTTGTATAATTAGATGATCATGCAACAGAGTATGGGAGACGCGTTTAAGCATAAAGACACAGTTTGCATAGAGACAGAATAGCTAAAAAAGAAACATCAGTTCTGTATTTTTTTTATCAAATATAAGATTATATCAATAGTTTTAAATAAATAGTAAATCAGAATGTCCAATTAAAAGAATTCATTTTAAACATTTATCTCTTTTACTTGTTCATCAGAAAAGTTGATTTAATATGCGATTATTTCCTTATTTTAGCGCAAACCTTCAAACTCGTTTCGATTATAAGTATCACGAAAATGGAGTCTTTGCAAGATGGATAAAATATTATCCGTGATATTTATCAATTACAATTGGGACCGACATTTAATCAATTGGTGTAGGAAACCAGTTTCTGTAATACTTTTTTTTAATAACTTCATAGTAACAATTTTGTCGAGGCAGGAAACTTGTGAACAAAAGTAAGAAAAATAGTTAGCCGTTAATCGAGTTGGGGATAAAATAATGAAAAATAAAAGAAAAAAAAAAAAAGAAAAAAAAGCTGCATATCAAAGAAAAAAAGGATGTAAAAAGTAGAGTTTGTGCGAATAAGATGTATAACAGGTTGGATTAATTACAAAGTGTGTTGTGTGACTGTGGTGGTGATTTTGAATGAAATTTTCTCGGGCTTACCTATTGGCTATGCCTGTTTTTGCTTTGAGCGGTCTATAATCGAATATTGAAACACCGGTGGTTTCCGAGCCGGTACCGGAAGTAGTTGGTACTGCAATTAATGGCTTAAGAGGCACCAGTACTGGTTTACCCTTCCCTATCGGTGCATTTACATAGTCCAGGAAGTCGGCATTCGGATCAGACGCGTACAGATTGGCTGCTTTGCACGTGTCCATCACGGAGCCACCGCCAATCTGCGAAGCAGCTTATCCACCATAACGCAAATTATCTATATTTATCTAATTTCAAATTTCTTCCGTCGTCATCAAATTTGAATGAGAACTTCTTTAACATCCGTGCAATGTTCTCGCACTTATCACACCCATCAACGGTCAATGATATATATTTTACTGACAAAAAAAAATATAAAAAACTGCTATCAACGGGACGGTGTCCCACTTGGGTGACAAATTTATTTTAATAAGAAAGTTTCTACGCTTAGCAATCATCTTTCCCTCACGATATACAACATTGTCAATCATTCATCGATTCATGAATTGCTTTTCCGCTCGTTACAAACTTTTTGCCAAGTTTTTTTTCTTTAGCTCAAGTTTTATATTTCTCATTCAATATTTTTTTCAACATTGAACAGGTAAACTGAATGAAACCAACTTACGGCTATAAAAGCGTCGAAGCCACCAGTTTTTGCAAACGCAACTGCGTCTTGGATGCTGGCTTCTGTCGGCTCAACTCTGACCTTGTCGTAAACGTCGACGTTGATTCCGTGCCTGGTCAAACTGTCGAGAGCTTTTTTCACAGGCGAAAGTTTGATGAGGTTCGGGTCTGTCATTAGGCAAATTTTTTTTGCGCCAAGTGTTTGCATATCCATGCCCAATTCCCTGGTCACGCCGATCCCGTACCGGATCGTTGAACAGGCCATCTTTAAAAATAATTATCTTCAATTTTCGTTTTCAAACTTGTAACACCAATCTTGAGTACTTTTTAAACATGCAATTTTGGTGAACTGAAATAAATCAAGATTCATTTAATTTTGAATTAATTTTTGTTAATGTTACCAAAAAAAATAATAAATTTATTATAAAATAAAAATAAAGTAGAGATGAAAAAATACCAACAAACGTTTTTATTCAAAAAGTAAAAGAAACAATTGATAATAAAATACATAAAAGAAAAATTTGTTGCATTGAGTTTTGTCAAAATCATGCATGAACTGCAATCAAAAAGTGAACTTCTGACTTGTTTTTTTCGTTATCACTAAACGTCTTTACGAGCTGTTATCAAATAAATTTCCTCTTCTCATCGTCAGATAGTTTGCTTGATAATAATCCGTCATGCACAAGTTGCTTAACGAATCGCGTCGACAAATTCTCGCAGCAATTTTGAGTAGCATTGCTTACTTCAAAGGCGTACTCCTTTGACGGCATCTCGGTGACTGTCGAACTGCGATGTTTCCCGAGTACCGAAATTGCGCCGCCGGGGTTCCCATGAGCCGGACACTTGCACCTGCAAAGCCACGGAAAAATGTGCAAAAATTGTGCGCTGCGCCACTTATCGTGAATGCAAATTTTTCGCCGCGGCATTATCGCGGAAGAAAGCCAGGGCAAATTACCGACGATCTCATTATGCGATAAGCCTAACTCCGCCGGTGATATCCGTGCAAAACACGCCTCCGTGACAATTTATTAATTTTCGCGCGCGCGCTCACTCCAAGGCCTCGATAGCCATTCAAATTTATAATCAAATTAACGCGAGCCAACAGTTCGCGTATCGAAATGTAAATCAACTTTCTCTGTCGCTTCGCACTTTCCATCGCGAAACGGCCTAATGACGAGCCCGAGTGATGTTGCGTTCCACGTCAAAAGCGCCATGTTCCACCGGATGGAAAAATCGTTTGACATCATTAATCAATTTTTGTCAATTTTTCCCAACTGAGCTTTGCTTTTATACATTTCATCCTCACCAAATTGTTTATTATGCAAAAGGAATTGTTTTTTTTTTTTTTTTCATTTTGTAACAAAGTAAATAACTTGATCAATAATTTTATCGCAATTCCAAAAGACATTCAAAACACGTTTTCAAAGACGAACGAAAGATTAAAATAAAATCACATTTTAATTCGATGCAAATTCTCATGACAAAAATGATGCCGGAGTTACATTAATGACTTCGGCGGACTTATCGCATGATCGATCCATCAGTATATGAAAATAAATCAAGGAATAGCTAATGCGATTTTTGCGTAATCATGACGTGACGTCGCGTCCAAGGTTGGAAAAGCAGATATCAGTTTCATCACCGTCTACACTGGATAAGATTTTCAAGCCGTCGGACAAATGTTTTTGGTTTTTCGGCATAGGAACAAACCTAAAAGAAAAAGAAAAACGAAACAAGAAAAGAAGGAAAAAAAGGGATAAACAGGAGAGGCTCACGCGGTTACCAATTATAACCGAATGGGCTTAACATTTGAAATAACACGGCAAAAGGAGAATCTCAATTAAGCTGTCCGTTAGCGATAATTGAGGTTTAATAACAACTGTATTTTTCGATGATGCACATCATTTGAATATCCGTATGTCTGGTGTTTGATTTGATATCGGACGTCGTCGCGGTATATGTTAATTAGAAAGGCGGCGGCGGCGGCGACTTTTAGATATACTTACGATTGCGCGGAGATGACTTGCAGTAGGTCTACGACGCGGCGTCTCGGCAGCATGTTTAGCGGAAGTGCACTTGAATTTGAATTTCGTGAAACGTCGGGCTACTGACGTATATAACCTTGGATAAAAGCCTAGAGACGAGAGGCGCGTTTTTACGCTCGCTGCGAGCCGAGCATATATTTCATGTAATCGCGTGGCACTCGAGAGTGTGTTCGTCAATGTTGCTATCATGCGTTGGCTTTTACAAAACGACTGCTTGCTGGAGAAGTCCCCCTTCCCTCTAGAGCCGAGCCAGACGCCGGTATGCACGACTCCAGTTCAACTTGCTTACGCGTCCGAGAACCGCCGGCCGATCTACCTCGATCGCATCGCTTTTTTGCAGCACGCAAAAATCATCGCAAAAAGGTCCACGCAAAATTGCTATTGGACCTGCGAGAATTTGAGAACTGTTAATACTGTTTTTTTTAAACTCAATTTTACAAAATTTATTTGTTTATTTTATTTTATTTTATAATTAATTAAAATGAATTTCGAGAAATTAAAAGATTTTTTTTTTATTGAATTCAATTGAAAAGATTGGTTGAAAATTATATTGTGAACTATATATTGTTTTAATTAACGAATTCAAATATCATTTTGACCAGAGTTAGTTATAAATAGCATAAGTAATGATTCTACAGTTATCAAAAGATGGACAGAATTGCTACCAGCATGTTCAAGACTGGTTCTACATCTAAGATTGGATACCAAAGATATCTAAAACATGTTCATACATATTTTGAAAACCTATTACTGTGCTAATCAGTAACACTGAACTTTTAATAACTGTTCATACCTTGCACATTCATGTATTTGTGTTAATTGTTTGAAAATCCAGAACTCACATTTTTATTGAACAATTTTTTAAATTGATTTTTTTTTATAAAGTTGTAAAATAAATTAAAGTTTAAAAAAAACGTTCAGAAAGCAGAAATAATATTGAGAGGTGTCTCTCAAGCAGAAAATGAATTGCAACTTTCTATTGTTTATATTAGGATAATTTTTTCAGAATGACAAATATATCATTGGTCGGTTTATAAACCGTATGTATTGTCCATTAAAGAGACATTAGTTAACTTCTCTGATCGACAAAAAGCGGTTATGTAAATGTTAGTAAGTCATTGACTATTGTTCTACTATGTAAATAAGACCTTTCTGTATGTAGCACATAACTTATCTAAGTGTAACAAAAAAGAAATAATAATAATAAAAATACAATGATGTCATTGCGTTCGTTCCTAGACAATTTTGAATGAATTTCTATAGTTGATAGTGCGTATTCTGCATCGTTTACAGGGCGGGGCAAACGGAAGTGCTATCCCATGAGTCGAATTACCAGCATTTATTTTATTTTCCGTTTATTCTCTTGCATTATGTTTTTAAAAGTTGCACATCGTTTTTTTGCAACTCGCAAAATACATAGCGATGCGATTATTTCTCCAGATACAATAAATAATACTTTTTTTACAACCTTCGTTTTATGTTATGCTTGTCTTTTTATTATTTCTATTCAACGTGTTTGAGTTATGTGTCCACCGATAAATACATTGCACTTGATGCTACAATTGTATTAATAAATAATTAATTAATTATTACATAAAAAGATGTATCCATTCCATACTTGGCTCATTACACGAAGTACAATTATATCATTCATCTTATTTCAATAAATACAATCTTCAAGATAATTTTCATTCAATATTAAAAGAGGAGCTTGAATTATTTTTATTGGCGAAAACAATTTTCGTTTATTATTGTCACGATATAAGGGAAACTTTTATAAGAATTGGAAATAAAACTAAATGACAAGTTTATATACTTATGATGAATAAAAATTTGAAAAAAAAAAAAAAAAAAAAAAAAATAATCATTCGTTTACAATTTAAGTTATTGTTCAAAAATCAAATTCTTAACGACGAACAAAAATTGTCAATATTT
>JAQQRF010001160.1:0-15568 GCA_030523145.1 Trissolcus brochymenae
AGGTTACGTGGAGCTGGTGTGCAGCGCTGCCACAAGGGGAATTTTTTAGGTTAGGGTGCGGAGCTAGCCGGAGCTGCTGAGTCCTGGCGTGGACTGACTGTTTCTGGTCCTGGGCGGCCTTATATCCCTTATGCTAGTGGTAGGGGAAGGCAAAAAAAAGAATCCGGATTTGCTGGTTAGTTCCTGCTGTTCGGAAGGTGTCGTTCTGGGGATCAGCCGGCGAATATATGCCTGGCGAGAATCTGTTTGCTTGCGGGAGAGCGAGTTCCGTTTGCGTCCCCCTAGCGGCGGATTCTCGAAGATTCTTCTCAACCGGCCGACGCCAGAACGCTACCTTACCAACAGTAGTTTTCTTTATTTTTGATCACAAATTTAGGTTTATTACACAATCCCCAATCACAACAAATTGAAAATTTCAATCACAAAATTAAAAATTAAAACGTGTATTGTGTTTCCTGATAAATTTTCAATCGAATAAGACTCGAATAATCGAATAATTTTACACCCCTTACCGGTACGGACGACTTTCTGTAAGTGTTCAAACATTCAGTGAATGTACAAAAACCATTTCTCGAAGAGTTCATCGTCAAGTCGCCATAGTGTGAGACAGTGGCCATCTTTGTCTGATATGACAAACAAACAAGCGCCTACGGCGCGTGAGAAATTTCCATTATCTGTTGTACTATAAACAGGTCAAGTCAGGAAGCTTTTTTATCCTTTTTAATTTAATGAGGAATCTGTCCAAGAAAAAGGCCAGTTCAGAAGTAAGAGAACTTGTCAGAGAGTCGATTCATACCTATTGCGACGAAGAGAATAAGGTTTGTTTTTGGTTTCTTTTCTTATAGAGAAAGAATCGAGATCGCTGACTCGGACAAGGGCCAATCGACTACTAAGGAGATCGAAACTGAGTTGCCGTGTGGAGCCTCTAGACGAGGAAATTGCAGAGATATTTGGTGATGATCCAGCGAAGTCAATTAAGTTGAAGGTTGAACTTCACCATGCTCTGCTGGACCGCTGGAAAGTATGGACTGAGTCAGGAATTGCAAAAGACAAACTTTCAACTTTATTAAAAATGTACGAACCACACAAATCATTTCTCCGCGCCGTAGACCTAAAAATGAGGTTAAGATCGTACTGAACGAGGCTACTTTAAAACAAGATAGCTATTTAGTGGAGTACCAAAGATCAATAGATGCTGCTATCAACTCTCTTGGTTCAGGCATCACCATGCTGGTGAACAACAATAAAGTTCCGGTTGATAGAGGTCTCTTGGTACGTCTTTTTGATACTGGACAACTACTGACGTCAGTCTTCAACATGGTGGAACTAGGCAGACGGGCTTATATTGAACCAAATATCTCAATGCAGGTCAAAGAAATTCTGGAGAAATGTGAACGGGACACTTTAATGTACGGACAAAATTCTTAGGAGTTACAGAGTGAAATAAAGGTAACCGCCAATGCTGGCTGCCTGAAGAATTTCAGAAAGGAGGGAAAAAATCAGAGAGGATAAATTCGTCTTAGGCTGTGTCCAGGGATACAAAATCCCGATATCACCCATGGTTCATCAACATTGTATTCCGCTTAATGATTATTTACCGGTTGACGAAAAACTTTTTTTAAGTGAGGGTATCAAAAAGTTGTTAAAAAAGAGTATGATTGAAAAAAGTATCTCTACAGAGGGTCAATTTTTGTCTCTCATATTTACGGTACCAAAATCAGACGGGTCGCGGCGGTTTAAACTAAACCTTAGTTAAAAACTCAATAAATTCATTACAACCCAACATTTCAAACTAGAGGATTTAAGAACAGCGATTAAACTTTTATCGCCGCAAGATTTCATGTGCTCCCTAGACATCAAAGAAGCTTACTTGTTTATCCTGGTTCACCACGCGACTTGTAAATATGTTTGTTTATTTTTCGAAGAAGTAACGTACGAGTTTGTAACACTACCTTTTCGATTATCAACAAGCCGTTTCGTCTTCACCAAGATTATAAAGCCAGAAGTCTCATATCTTAGATCTTCGGGTTATAAGTCTGTAATCTATTTAGATGATTTTTTGTTATTGGGCAACTTTTATGCAACGTGTACTCGTAATCTTCAGGCTTTCAGTTTTTAGGTTTCATCATTTATTTAATTTTTTTTTCGCCTAGAACCAACAAAAAAAAGTTGACAAGGTCGTAGAACTTATAAATAAGATGTTTTATACGGCATACTGTACAATCAGGGAATTAGCTCATTTTATTGGCGTGTAGCTCGCTTTATAAGCCTATGTCCAGCGAGCGCTTACAACCATGTATACACCAAGGCTTTAGAGCAAGAAAAGACCATTGCCCTAGTCCTTAGTAGCAACAATTATAATTCAAAAATTTAACTCGCAAACGAACTGAAACTAGATATAATTTAGTGGAAAGATCATATCTCAAGTTTATTTAACCCAATCAAACAGGGCTTATTTGACGTAGAACTATTTACAGACTTTTCTCTATAGGGCTGGGGCGCAAGGTATGGTGAGGACCAAGTACATGATTTTTGGAGCGAGTCGGAGAAAAAGCGCCATATCAATTTCCTTGAAATTCTCGCGGTTAATAATGCGCTTCAGATTTTAGGCGAAAATTTTTATAATTGGCAAGTACTTTTAAGGATCGACAATACCACCGCTTTAGCTTACATTAATAATATGGGTGGTATAAAGTACCCTGAATTTAATAAGTTATTAACGAAATTGAAATGGCAATGGGCGAAAACAAGAAATGTCTGGCATTTTGCCTCCTATATTAAATCGAAGGATTATGTAATAGCGAATAGCTTGTCTAGAATTCGGAATGTCGATACTGAGTGGGAGTTGTTGAATTGGGCTTTTGAAACTGTAGTCAGTCGTTTTGGCGAACCGGTCTTTGATTTATTCACAACATCGGTAAATGCCAAATGTGAGCTTTTTTGTTCCTGGTTCCAGGATCCACAATCAGAAGCGGTGGATGCGTTTACTATAGACTGGGAGAAATGTGGTTTTGTATATGCTTTCTCCCCCTGTTCTCTAATATTAAAAGCCTTAAATAAAATTAAAAATGACCAAGCCACAGGTATGTTTGTTGCGCCATTGTGAAAGGCACAGCCGTGGTATCCACTTCTTTGTGAAATCATGATAAAAAAACCTACCATATTTAAACAGAATAGACGCCTACTTTTTTTGGATTCCAGGAAACCGCACAAGTTAGCACACCAGATTTCATTGATTGTAAGCAAAGTACAAGTATCCCCCCTACAATGCAGTACTTGTACAACGCGGTTTCGCTATAACGGCAACTTCAGACACTTTGTTATTTTCCAGAGCATCAAGAATTTTCATTTTGGTTTCAAGTAAGATATATTTTCTTAACTGAACACTTTTGTCTTCATTATTTTTCTTCGACATTTTAAAACTGCAATATAAATTCATGCTAGTAAATAATACGATAAAAAACTGACATAGTATAAAATAAATACAAATACATTGTAACGACATAGCGTAGCATCTTACTTACTCAATTTATCAACAAAGTCAATTAAAAACAATGAAAACTTGTGTGTTGAATTTATTGTGCTGACCTTCATTCACGTAAACATAACAACAAAATAGTTCCTATATAACCAACCTGATTACAATTGATTTCCTATGTAAGCAAGGTTAGATAATGTTGCCTAATCCTAAAATAACTTTTTTTTGAAATGATATTTTATTTAAAAAGTTTTGCAAAAAAATTTTGTAATGTCGCAAATTTTGCGTTTTACGGTACCGCGTGTTGTGATTGGGGATCAAGAAAAACAATACACTATCACTGATCACTTTTCTATTCTTTATTCGGTGTCACGCATTCGAAGACCGAGATAGAACTGGACCATGTTACATTTTTGGGAGAACACACGGCTGCTCCATATCTATTTCCTTTAATAATAAATTCTATGGGCGTGAGAACCCGGGCAACGATGCCTTCGCGATGACATGTGGCATGATTAAATATTTTTAAGTAGCTCGACAGGAGTTGATGTAGGTCGTCATGAAGTGACTGACTTAAATATAACTAACTAAATACGATGCCATAACTGAGGTAAAAGTGACAATATGATCTGAACAGTGATCTGACGAAAACGTTCTGCTGCTATATGCAGTCTTGCACTTAATTTATAGTCTTCGATTCGCGTGGGCTAAAGGATGCACATCCCATAGCGATAACGCAAATATCTAATTCACGTGAACAATTATCAACATCAATTCTTTGAAAGGGCATATCCTGTAAAGGAAATATTTAAAAAATGTGAAACTATTTCGGTATCTGTATTTGCAAACGGAAATGAAATGTCGTTTTTAAAGATAATATATTGAAGTATTAGTTACAATGAGATATAACAAAGAAAGTGATACTGGAATATAACAGGAACTTGGCAACTATTTATATCATGACATCCTTTTTCTCTTTGTTTTGTTTTAATAAATTAAGTTTGTCCTCGAACTTACTTTTGTTTGAATTATTTTTTTTGTAAGACCGTTAGCCAATAACCCACGTCCTTCACGCGATAAGAATTATCTGGTACTGCCTGGCGCCCAAAAACACTTTTTTTTGGTTAGTTCAATTTTAAGGAAAAAAAATTAGGGGTCGTAAGCAAAATCACGAACCCCGTTACAATATTTCGCATTCATTTAATTCTGGTTATTATATTTGACATTGAATTCGCATTGTTTTGACTGCGAATTTCAGAAATCAAATTCAAAATATATTTCTTGCCCATCGCGAATTCACCAGCCTGAAATTAGAGAAATAGATTTTGCTCGAGAACCGTATTTTCGTAGATTATTTTTCTGTTTACCTAAAATTAATTGCCTTTATTTGAAGAAATGATTTGCACTCAATGTAAATTATTGTGAATTTTAACTTATTTAATGAGCAATAAGCTCATCATCATTGATAAGCTTTTAGCCTATTTCCCTCCGACTTGTTTGAAAAGCAATTAATTGAGTGTTTTCTTCGAACGTTAGAAGTTCGCAAAATCTGACATTGAATGTCTTAAAGTTATTTTTACATTCTCGTAGAATGTTTTGATACAACTTTCTTTATTTGATTTTTCTTTCGCGCTCCTCTAGCTTTAGCTGTTCAATTTCCCTAATCTCCAACTCAATCTTCTCTCCCCTTTTTCCTTTTAATCGCCTAGCCTTCGTTATAATTTGGTCAGAGAGACGGTTTGCGGCACAAGGAGGATTCATTAATGGGGGCAAAGAAAGAAACTATAATTCTTGATCTGATCTGATAATATCTATAAATCTCGGTATTCTTTAAACGTTCATAAGGGTGTTAGTTAATAACTTTGATTGTGAAAAACCAAAACCTTTATTATCCTTTTTAAGTTGGGACTGGCTTTAGAAATTAAAAATTAACACGTTCGATCTTAGGTTATTGAATCTTTCTGCTAATTTAGTTGTCAAGATTCATAATAGGAAAATCGAATCATTTGCCATATGATGAGAAATTGGATTTTGGGAGGAACCCGCGCTACCGAGATTTATATTATATGTTGTAACGTGATGCTCGATGCCAAGGCGAAGGCTGGTCAGTGGCCGCCACGTCATGCAAGCGTACTTCTAACCGGGTCACTTGGCCGCCAGTGACCGAGGATTCAATTAGCGGGACCTGGAACGGAACAGCTCAGGATTGGGTTGCTAGGTTCTAAACCTGAGAATGAATTGGACACAGAATTATAATATTAACAATCGCGTTTATTAACTGCTTTCGACAAATGAAACCTGGAAATACAGTAGAAAAGGAAACGTTGCCTGGCATCCAGGGTCCTGGCGCAGCTCGGCTCCTGCAAACAAACGAGAATTTATTGCTTGGCCTTTCGTCCCTGTCATGACAAATGAGAGCTGGGCTCGAACCAGCAAAGCACACAGGGAGGAGTCAAGAAAGCAAGAGCAAGGCGAATGTGGCGAGGAAGAGAACATGTCAGCTACCAAAAAGCAAAAAGTATGCGGATGAGCAATAAAAAACGGGCAAGGAAAAATGAAATAAGAAAGCGTGCGTGCGAGAGAGAGAAAGAGAGAGAGAGAGAGAGAGAGAGAGAATGCGAGCTATGACGTCCCTTCAGGGTGTGAGATGTGCCACCGAATGTCTTGGTGGACTTCCTTAGCGCGGTACGGAACGGACTCACCGGTACGTTGAGCTCCGCCAGCTCCAAGCTGGTGGACTCCAGGTCCAGCTGGTCGGGCCGCCGCCATCCGCCTGATGGTCAGAATCCGTTGAGGTTAGCCGCTCATCGCTTGGCTAACCCACTTTCGCGACACTTCATTCAGTGCTGGTCCAGTTGGTCACGCCGTCGTGATAAATCTGGATTAGTTTCAAGTATGGAAAACGCGTACTTACTTTTATTCGGCATGAAAAACTATCACGAAACGTTGTCGTCACCAAGTCAAAACAAACAATGGTGGCGCACGGTTGCGGCACCTAGTCACATGGATGCAAGAATGCGCGTGCATCCTTGCAAGCGCGAGGCTCGGCTTGCGTTGTACCGGACGTGGACGAAGTAACGTGCCTCGGTGACGAGCACACGTTACAATGTTTTAATTGTTAGTTATTTACTTTTAATTGACGGTTGATACTGTGGTCCAGCTGTACGGATGACGCCTTGTAAGGTTGTTGCAGGTTATCCTGGTTATCCGCACTCACGAACAACGTTTCGAAAGTAAATAACTATTTACACGATTTTCGTAATAAAGTTTATTTTCTCAATGAAATTCAGCACTAAATCTAACAGAATTTGCTCTTGGTTAATGTTTTGACTGAACTGGTATAATTGAACAGAAGTTTTGTACTGAATTCTGAAGCTCTTATTTTCTATTATTATTATTATTATTATTATTATTACTATTATTATTTTCTATTATTCATTCTTATTTTCCGTACTCTGGTCCTACCCCAGAAGGGTGGGACCAGTGGACCGCGATGAGTCCCCCAAAAATTATTTTTTTCAAGGAAGCTGGACCAAGAAACACTCTGATTGGAAATCAGAGATAATCTTGTATCACAATTTTTATTGCTTGAGACAATTTATTGCAATGTGTCGCCAGAATCATGTAAAAAAGTGGCGTGAGTGATGCAACTTATTGTTTTCATTTCCGTTTGGATTTTGTAATCTTGCTCACGTATGAATTAATATTTTGCAGATGTTCTGAGCCGAACACAAGTTTTAGTAATAAAAAATATTTATTTATTATATTTTGTATTTTGTTATGAGGGGAATATTTACCATCATCACTGCTCACATTATATCTGTAATTGTCGACTGTCCGATGATTTTTTACCCAACTACTAGACGACATTTCAAACTGAATAATCTACATAAAATATAATTATCAGATTTGTTATCATGAATCAACTTAGTTTTTGGTTTGGTATTTCAAAAAAAATTTTTTAACAGAGAATACAAGAGAGAGGGTGCGATTTTGTTCGGCTAATAGAAACTGCTGACTAAGCCTGAGAGTTTCTGGGATAGCGGTTTCTGGTACTAAATCAAACTGTCGGCAACAAACGTCGCTCCGTAGATTCGACTCAACACGCCTCAAGGTCCATAGTTTGACCCATGTTGCCTTCTCCCATTAAGATCATATGAACGCTCCAAACTTTCGTAACTAACAGCCTCCTCAGTACTAAAGAATGGAAAAACTCGATTGCTTTACGGGCGCACAGGGTTCTTGGTCGTTTCTCACCTAGTGATAAACTCACACGGGGAGCCACTCTTGTCTCGCTATCGTCATCCTCCCAAAGGACAAGCGCGCCAATCGAGAAGGTACGATGTATTGACGCACGGTCTCTCAATGCTATAAAAGCGATCAAGGTAAGATTACGCCAAATTTAATCTAGCCCAGACACCATGTTACAGAGTATTTTGTAGTGAACTTTGCCAATAGGAGTCCAGAAAAGACAGCCTTTTGTGGTACTCATTGAAGAAACATTTAGCTGTCATTCCAATGTTCCTTCTAGTATTTCGATCCCTTTTCTGACGTTGGTGTGCTTTAAACATGCGCAACATTTAGATAATTATAATCATACATCAGTTCCAATTCTCAACTAATTCATACCTCCGACCAGCATCAAGGGTGCCCACCTACACCAATCGGCTCGAGGTCCGCAATAACACCAGCTCCTGAGACTGTTATTAAAACGTTTGACCAGTCCCTCTACGAAAAGTTTCTGGGAAAGGGGTTCTCAAACTGTTTGACTCATGTCAGTTGCGAATGGGAAACCAGCCGGAAGTTATGTTTCCGAAAAATTGCATTAGGAGACGCCGTAGTAAGTCGGCCGTTTTAGCGGAACTTTTCAAAAACAAGTTGATGCCCGTTTGCAATCGACACCAGTTTAATCTTAGTTTCTTGATTTTTCATTTTAGTGTAACATGTTAGACTTGGCAAAAAATTATGGAAATTGGACCATTAAGGATTTGACTGCAGAATTAAAAAAACGCAACTACTTTTTTGAAAAGCACATTTATGATAGGGTGTTATATTATAACAATGATGAAATATTATAAAGTCTTAAGGGGTTATATCCACCTGTTGAGCTTGAAAAAAACATTTTTTTTTTATAAATCATAAGTAAAATTATTAAAAAATATTGTTTCAAAATTGAAAGTTAATCGGATGAAAAATGTGGAAACGAAATGCATTTGTACGTCCAGCGACCTAGCTTCCATCTCTGATAAGTGTCATCATCATAACACTTGATAAACACGGATATTTTAATGGCAACAAAAAATTGAAACTTTGGAAGCAGCTTTTAAAAGTGAAGGAGTCCAATATGGTCCAGGATTCGATGATTTGATGTTCGCGATTGTTCAGTTTTTTGTTTTTCCGATTTTTTACGGCTGTGTAAAAACCAATTTGCGAACAATGTATCTCCAAAGTTTGAAAAGTCGAATGAGAAGTGATCGAAATCAAAGTGAGAATTAATATTTTTCTAAACCCTTCGATCAAGGACTAGTTTTTATTATTACCAATAAAATGCATTTTTAATTTTTAAATACAGACGATTTTCCAAAGAGATATAGCTGTCACCGCAAAACAAGTTTTTGAATTAGTGCGTTCCAAAACCAGCTGCTATGGACACAATAACAAAACTTTTTGTATAAAAAAAAAATTTATTCATAATCCGATGTTTAATAAACACTTATATCAAACGGAATAGAAAATTATTGATTCATTGTTACAACAAAAAATTTTTAACAATTCATTTTTTTCAACACTGCAGGTAGATCTAACCCATTGAGAGGACCTTCCTTCAGAATGGAAAAGATGAAAACTACTGAACGAATCCTTGCCAAATTTTGTACAAATGTAGTAATTTAGGTCTCTAAAACGTATAATACGGTGAAATTGCAAATGATTTATAATTGTTTATTTTGTTACGTCCTGAGGGCAACAGATAGATTTTAGAAATTAATTTGGTACACATTTAACAAACTAGATGGTAGGGTTGGTTTAAGAAAAAAAGTTGAATTGAGTTTAAGTTGAATATTTTTAACACAATTTTTTATTCAAAAGTTAATTACATTTAATACAAATGTTACTCTAGGTCTACTTTTGGGAGGGGTTTTTCTAGCCTATTTAGAATATATTTCCCTTTAGATATAATTTTTTCCCTTTCGAGGGGTTTGTTTAACATAGATTTCAACCGTACAAAAATATTCTTATTATATAATAGTCCGTAAAATTTTTTCAGTTTGGTTTCTCTTAATCCGCAGGGATTAGATAGTTTTTCGCCGGTATAATTATTAATGGTTGAGTTGATGGAATTTATAGTGTTAGTTTCTACCCTAACACTAATGTCTTGAATATTTACTGCTATGCGAGTTTTAAACTCTTTCAATTTATTCAATGAATCTAACCCTACATGCATAGATTTAAAATCAGTCAATTGACTTAATAATTCAAGGTTATTATCCTTACGTTTAGGTCTTATTTGTCTAGAAAGTAGTTGAATTCTATTATTGATGGCATTGTTAGTAGTGGTGTCCAGCAAAGGGAACGCGCTGGGTGGTTTTTGAATCGATGGTGGCGTATATTTGACGATGGTGCGAGGAGTTGAGTGTTGAGCCTCGATTGTTGGTCGGGGAACAGAGCTTTTCTATGGGTGCCGAAGCACTTGAACCCGCTATATCGACATGGTGAGCCCTGGAGACGTTGTCCCGTGTCTAGAAACAGGGTCGCGTAATCGGGGCCTTTGGGGCACCCGGGGAAACCCTTAGTATTAATCCCAAGTCCCAGCCAAGCGAGTTAGACTGGGTGACATCGCTTTTACTCATCAAATGGAAATTCAAACACGTATGGCTATATTTCTTTCTTGTTCAGAGTTGCCCAGTCTTTGTATAAACTTGACGCGGGTGGATACTTGGGCCAGCTCCACCATTACATCTCCTGCCGCAAATATACCGTTGTCGCAGCAGGACGAAATTGCAGCCAGATCTCCAATAACATCTGGAGATCAATTGAACGGTGTACATCAAATTGATGAAGGCACACAAAATAGAAAGAATAATAAACGTACGACTCGAACTATTGTCAGAGTTGCCGAACTTAATATGAGAAGGGTTTAAGATGTTACAAGCGTACTACGTGAAGTGGCTGTAAGGGCTGGCATCGATATACTGTTGATGCAAGAGCCATATGTTACAGAGAATGGTATCGTCAGTTTAGGCTGCGCTTCCGAGCGAATGCACATAAATTTTAGAGCCGGTGATGCAAAATCTGGCGCAGGAGTGTCAATTCTCAACCCCACTTTTCAAAAGCTCCCTTACAAAATTGCAGTTGGGAAGGTCAGGTAGCGAAACATGATCTCTAATGTAAAGTTGCCTGGTACTGAAGTACTGACGTCAAACCGACGAGAGACGTTTGAGGTTCTATTGAACGCCAGAAAAATTGTAAAAGCCCAGGATACGACTTCATTGAGAGTGATTTTGCTTCTAGAGTCACCCGATAAGGATATCTAGAATACAAAGTCATACAGTCCGATCTCCCTGTTGTCCCAATTTTCGAACACGAACAATATGCCTCAGATAAACAATATGGTTTCCGGAACAAAGGATCGACTATAGGTGCGATTTGCAAACTCAAGGAGATCATCGAACACAAATCCGGAATCAAATATGTCTTGGCAGTAGCATTCGATATCTCGGGTGCTTTTGATAACCTGTGAATCCCTGCGATCTTGCAGTGTTTGAGAGAGCGAGAATGCCCAGATAACTTATTCCAGCTCTTAGTTGACTACTTCACCGATTGGAAAGTCTGAATTAAGGACCGATACGAAAAAGTGAAACAGTCGACTGAGCGTGGGTGTCCACAAGGATCTATCCTAGGACCCTAATGCTGGAATCTTGTGTTCGATTGACTACTCAAACTTCTTGAACTTAATGGTCACGAAGCAGTTGCTTACGCCGTCGATCTTCTGGTCGTCATTGGTGATAACAACAGAGCTAATCTTGAACGACAGGCCAACGAAGTTGTGAGAATGATCGAAGTATGAGGTGTAGAACAAAAATTCGTAGTCTCGCCAGAAAAATCACAAAATGATTTTTCTTAAAGCTCCGAGTCACTACAACTCACAGATCACACAGACGTCCAGTCATCAATATTGAGAACCGATCTCTTCGGCTTGCAAGCTCGATAAGATATCTGGGTGTATACCTAGACGAGAAACTAAAAGGCATGAAAACCCACGTCAATAAGCTTGCCATTCGTACCAATTGTCTATTCAACTCTCTTGGCTCTCCCGAAGTTTTTTCTGAAGTTTACATTGAAAATCAAACTAATGATGATGTATCAAAGATGTAAATTAATGACAAGAATAACAAGAATAAAATTGTCTGATAGTATTACTTTTAATTTCATTTCAATTCAAATTAACTCCACCAAGTACTATTGTTAATCAATCTTTTACTGTAAACGATATCTTCAATTCTATGTCTTGCGAAACAAGAATTGGTGGTCCAAAGTTATTTTCAAATTCCTCATCATCGCTACAAAAACTATCAACTTCTTTCATCAATTCTTGCACTGTTTTATTTGCACTACGTTCAGTGAATCCTGCAATGATCAATACTGTTGAAATAGATAAATATTCCTGTTTTGTTCGAAGAATGTCATCAATTAAATAAAAATAGTCCCAATTTTTCCGGTCGTTTCCGCTTTTGGAATTATAATCTTTAATTTTTTTTAAAATGGAAACCAAACCTAATTCTATCGATTATTACATTGTTTGCTCGAAAATAAACAATTGTATGAACGCACGAGGAGAGCAAGATTTTCCCAGCATGCAATTTGCTTGTTTCGTTTATCCTGGAATTGATATTCCATATCTTTGTATGCCGTGATGAGTATTTTTGTTTCTTTCAATCCTCATGCGAACTTTTCTCCTTTTTCATCTGAAACAAAATATTAATGAACGATCTAGCAGCTCAGGAACAGTAGATACGAAAATATGCAATACAACAAAAAAGTTAACAACCCTCAAAATCAAATAATACGATTCCCATTATTTTTATTATTATTTTAACGAAATAATATATTCATTTCTTTATACCTTTTGCAAAATTTCCATCAATATGAGGGTCCAACTGCAACATTGAAAACGAAAATTAATTGAGTGAGGAGACCAATCATTTATTGTATACAAAAAAAAAAACATCAAACTTACAACTTTGATTTCTTTCATTGTGCCATGATTGACTCATAATATAATCCGTTAAAAAAATGTAGTAGAAGATGATCTAATTCCATGCAAATTGATTGCAAGTGAAAAACATACTGAAACAAAAAGTTACAAACATCACTATTCTGATACCAATCAAATTGTTTTTTCATATACAGGTTACAAGATCAACAAAATATATACGAAAATTTTTAACACTATTAGTATTGTGACAAAGTTGAGAAAATAACGATTTATTCAAAATGTAGCTCTATGGTTCCATTGATTTCCAATGGATTTTTTTTTATTTTAGTTGTTGATTTAACATTCAACTGACGAACAACTTGTTTTTTAGGGAAATTTTAATTTCACTATTGCTCCCACTTGAGGTATAAAATCTCCCCTCCTCCTTCCCCCGACATGTATATATTGTAACGTGGCATAACTTATTTGTGCCAATACAATACAAATGCATATGCGCGAGGTAACAGCTGTCTACTGACACCTAGAGCATTCAGAAATTCATCAATTGTACTCTCACGCACATTGTAGTCGGTATAGGGGGAGTTCATCTGCATATTTATAGTCCCAGCTTATCTGCCAGGCCAGCCAGTCCAGTTACACTGGTTTCTTTAATTTCGTCTAGCGCAGGCCAGGTGGATGTAAGCCAGAGTAGGGCCATCGATTACCTTCGTAATTTTACTATGTTGCCCTTTATTCAACCATAATCCCATAGCCTGTAGTCCCAAAGCTTCCATCTTCGCTGCAGCTTTGATATGAATTTCTAGCGGTGGTAGACCAACGAGGGTCTCCAGCGCCGCGACAGAAGCCGTTCTGAGAGCTCCTGTTATTCCCCTCACAGCCATGCCCTGAACATGTTTGAGCAGTGGCTGTGCCGACTTCATCTCTGACTTGTGCCACCACACAGCAGCCGCATAGGTGATGCGTTGTTTAACGACAAGCTATAACGAAGCTATAACGGTAGCTATAACGAAAAAAGAAAAATCATCTTTTTTCCAACATTCACAGCACAATTGATTAAACTTTTCAAAAGACATATCGGTGTTAACGTGATCGCTATGAATGAGTTTTAGATTCAATTCGTCTTGTTTAAAAAGAATAAGAAAGTTTGAATTATCACGACAAAGATGTTTTGGTACAGCTGTATATGTTTGACAAAGATACAACAAGTCTAATCCATGATATCGACCAAAACAAAAAAATGATCGTATTTCTTGTTTACTTTCCAAAACTGGGACATTATAAAAAATAATAAGTGAATTTGGTTTAGCATTTTCGGGTGAGATAACTTGTTTATGATCTGTGAAAGGATAGAATCCAATTCCAGAAATTTTCGCCAATATATCACGTAAAAATATATATTTTGGTTAATTTAAAGATTTAGAATAAATATAAATGTTTTCAAATTGTAAGCCATGTGGATCAAATATCAGAGAAAATAAGACATTTATTTTTCCACAATTGCTAGGGCAGGCAATAATCCCTCTGATGTTGTTGGGTAATATCACACCATGTTTTTGACGTATTTTTAATTGAGGCAAAATGGAATCAAAATTTTTCACGTCTAAATTTATTTTCAAGCTTCATCTTGTTGATGGCTGACTAAATATGTTTGAATGCACATGCATTTAACACTCAGTAACCATTCTTCGACTGAATGTTGAAATGTTAACATATAGTGGGAGTCGATTAATTAATACTTTAATTGATAAACTTCCATTTGAGTTGCACATCCCGCGTTATCAATTTTGCGGTCCAGGGACAAAATTGAAAATACGTTTATTACGAGGTGATTAATCCACTTGATGCGGCGTGTAAAGATCACGATATAGCTTATAATCAAAATCACGATCTTACCTCAAGACATAAAGCAGATGAAATTTTAGTAAATAAAGCGTTTGAGGGCATGCGATCCAAAGACGCGGGTGAAAAAGTAGCAGCATTTGCAGTTAGTACTACGGTGAAAGTCAAAAGAAAACTGGGTATGGGATTAAAAAACAAGAATAAAAAAGTAAACGTGGTAAAGGGTAGAAGAAAAAGAACCATGGTGGCAGAATCAAGAAAAAATGTACATTGACAAAAATTATTAATGGCGCTAAACAATCAATGACACCAGGAAATCCAATGGAAAGCGCTTTCATTGGAGCTAAAAAAAAGTATAAAAAATGCGGTGGTAGGCGTAATATCAAAGTTCCTCGAATTATCCCAATTTCGGATGAAATAGGGTGGATATTACCACTAGTTCCAATATTTGCTGGTCTCAGTGCACTTGGTTCTCTGGCAGGAGAGGCTGTTGGAATAGCCAAAGCTGTAAATGAAGCAAAGGAAGCTCAACAGGACATAGCAGAAGAACTTGATGGAATTTGCAAAAGCATTAAAAATCCCACATTTTCGCGGTGTCTTTATGCGTGATTCATTACCAAGAAATGGTCCATGGAAATGTGAAGCAACAATTGTCAATTTGGATTCAGAAAAGTCATCAGGCACACACTGGGTGTGTTTTCCCGAACGCAACAAAGATGTCGTTTACTTTGACTCGTTTGGTAATCTAAACCCACCATTACAGCTCATGAAAAATCTCGGAGTTGGCAGCATTAAATATAATCACGAACGTTTTCAAATTTTTGATACACATAACTGTGGGCACTTATGCCTAAAGTTTTTCTATAATAACAAGTGTTAAGGAATGATCTATTTAGTTAAAAATTACTAGTTTCACGTGCACATTGACTGGAAATACGTCTATACTGGAGGCAAATTTTTTCCCTCCAATCGAATTGGACTCGAAACGTCAATATGTATTGGGGTTAATTGACTTGTCAACTTTCAATTCGATTCCA
>JAQQRF010001162.1:0-20705 GCA_030523145.1 Trissolcus brochymenae
TGAGTTTTTGGTGGCCACAAAATAACGAGTCGACAATAGCACTATTTTACTCGAAAAAAAAAGGTTTATTCGTCTATCTCAATCAAAACAAAACAAGGTTGTTTGTTCTTTTTCGCAGTCGCTCACTTCCTCTCAAAAAACCAAAAACCAAGCTACTCCGAGACAATTTCTCTCGGGTTCTAAAAACGCGGGACGAGCGCAGCGCCACCAACGCGAGAAAAAACAATAGCCTTAAGGGGCATATTTAAATTACTCAACATAACCGGCCCGGTTGGACCAACCCAGTCCAAAAAAATGCGCTCGATTTAGCGAATGTGACTCTGCGACGATCCGTGGCTCGTTTTGACTGGTACTTCTGCAAAATTAACTTCAAGTTTCTAAAGTTACTAATCATTTAATAGCCTGAAAATTTTCTGTCGAACGAAAGTTCAATATAAAGATCAATATTAGAAAAAAAAAGATACAATATCGAACAAAATATAATTTCTTCATTCTTTCAAAATTCGCTCTCAACCTTGACGGGTAACAATATGTGCTGATTGATAGGTCGATGATACAATGATTTTGCCGTCTTTACATCTACGGCGCGTACCAATTGATCGCGATCCGGATAACATTTCATGACTCGTGTAATAGGCCATGGTGGCACGTTCGGCAAGCGCAGCAGTACCATTTGTCCGACTTGTACATTTTCCTTTTGAAGACGCCACTTACTACGATGTTGGAGAAACAGCAGGTAGTCATTGGACCACAACCCCCAAAAGGATTCAACTACATGTTGCCATCGTTTCCATTTCTCTATTCGCGAGAACTGTTTTGATGCCAAGGATGGTTCGGGTATGGCTAGAGACGCTCTACCAGTCAGAAAGTGGCCAGGGGTAAGATAGGAGAAGTCAGAGGGGTCATCAGACAGGGGAGCAAGCGGGCGCGAGTTGACACACGCCTCGATCTGACAGAGCACTTCGCGAAATTCGTCTAACACGGGAGTTCGAGTCAAGAGGACTCTTTTAAGGTGGTGTTTGATGCTTTTTACCCCGGACTTCCAAAGGCCTCCGAAGTGCGGCGCTGCCGGTGGTATGAAGCGCCACTCGATGCGGTTATCCGCGAGAAAATTTTTAGTATCTGGGTCAGAAGCGGCGGCGCGGAAAGCCGCGTCGAGCTCTGAGCGAGCACCCTGAAACGTGGTACCCACGTCACTGAAAATAGTGGTTGACAAGCCACGGCGTGCCACGAAACATTTAAGTGCGCTCAGAAAGGTTTTCGACAAGTAGTCGCGTACCGGCTCGAGGTGAATACCGCGTTTCGCCAGACATACGAATAAGGCTATGTAGGCTGACTGCGTCTTGTGTCCACGACCGTGGTTCAGTCGCACTGTAATGGGTCCCCCGTAGTCGACCCCAACATCCTTGAACGGGTAATCAGCTTGGCGTACGCGAGGATGGGGAAGGGACCCCATAAGTTCGGTGGCAGTGTCAGCCTTTAATCTCACGCAGGGGAAACACGAGTGGATCACTGATCGTACAATTTGACGACCTCGCAAGATCCAAATTTTTTGACGAATCGTGGACAGGGTAAGCTGAGTGCCGCCATGTAGAACTCGGGCATGGTTCTGACGGACTATCGCTCGAGTTACAGGATGATCACCGAGAACCACCGTATGGACGGTGGAGTACGGCAAGTTGAAGTTGGTTAATCGCCGGCCCACGCGCATCAGGCCTTGGTCGTCCAGAAACGGGTTCAACGGTGCAAGTCGATTGCCAGGCTTGACTGGTTGTCCGCTCTGAATAAATTTCATTTCTTCTCGGAAGCACGTTTGTTGAATGTGCTTATACCAAAGCTCCTCGGCTTCCGTCAGTTCTGCCGGTTGGAGTGTTTCTGTGGGATTGCAAGGACTCAATAGAAAATGTTTTTGTCTAATTCGAGGAGAGAAACGGCGGATATAAGCGGCGATGCGAACCAAACGCAACCAATTTGAGTGACGACTAGCCAATTCACTCAAAATGGAGCTTTCTTGAAAGACGTGGACCGGAGTCTTGCGTCGTTCTAAGTTTTTGAGGAGGGGAAAGCGTGGCGCTTGTGGCCAATTCTGGGAGTCAAGTGCTAACCATTCTGGACCTTCCCACCACAGGGCGTTATTGACTAGTTGTTCTGCGACCATGCCGCGAGAGGCGATATCAGCCGGGTTGCTTTCAGAAGGGACTTAACGCCAACTGACGTTAGGAAGAAGTTCCTGAATGGTAGTAACTCGGTTTGCGACGAAGCGATCCCACTCCGAGGGGTGTTTCGATAACCATGCAAGGACGGTGGTTGCATCAGACCAGCAGTATATAGGGTAGGGAGCGTACTTAGGAGACTTAACGATGGAAGAGACTAGCTTGGCGGTGAGTTGGGCTGCATTTAATTCTAAACGAGGAATGGTCATTGGCTTGACCGGAGCAATCTGGGTCCGACTCTGGAGCAAGGCAACTGTTATTTCACCTGTGCTGTTTACAACGCGTACATAAACGACTGCAGCGCTGGCTTTTTCCGACGCATCGGCGAACACATGCAGCTCTATCTGGACCGCACTGTCAGAAATGCCAAGCCAGCGCGGTACCGAGATATCTTCAATATAAGTTAGCGAGGCTCGAAAGTCGTTCCAGACGCGAGTCATCTTTTCATCCAGTTCTTCATCCCACGAAATCTTGGCGCGGTGGAACTTTTGCATGACCAATTTGGCCAACATTATGACGGGGGATATCCACCCGGCCGGGGCATAGAGGCGAGAGATAAGGGATATGACGACGCGTTTTGAAAGGCGGGTTGGTTGGGGTAAGTTGAGTTTAAAATGGTAGGCATCACCAAGCGGAGTCCATTTTAACCCGAGGACCGATAGGGCGTCTGTTTCTCCGACTGCTCTCTCGATAGTGAGTCCGTGATTAGAAGGGTCTATGTCTTGCAATAGTTCAAGGTGGTTACCTGCCCACTTTTGCAAGTGAAATCCGCCTCTTTCCAACAAGGTGCAAAGATTGGACTTCAGCCTCAAGGTTGCCTCTATTGTGTCCCCCCCCAAACAAGCAGTCGTCGACATAAGTTTGATTGTTAATTACAAAGACGGCTTCAGGGAAATTCCCCCCCTCGTCTATAGTTAATTGTTTGAGAACTCGGACAGCGAGATAAGGAGCGCACGCCATACCGTAGGTCACGGTGGTCAACTCATACTCTTCGACGTTGTCATTTTCACCGAGCCATAGTACGCGCTGTAGATCATGGTGGTCAGGGTGTACCCAGATCTGACGAAACATCATGGAGACGTCCGCACAAAGGGCGTAGTGATGTGAGCGCCAGTTAGCTATCACGGTAGCTATTTCTTGCTGAAGCTTGGGGCCTGCGAATAGGTATTCGTTCAACGAGGTGAAGTTAGAGCTCAAAAATGAGGCGTTAAAAACGACCCTCACACAACAGGTACACAATTGAGGTACACAACAGGTCGTGCTGATGAGGGAGGTGGTGCTAAGCGCATATGTCCTAAGGACTTATACTCATTCATAAAGGATGTATAGTGATTTTGGAGGTCGTGGTCAGACTGAAAACGTTTTAATTGCGCAACGAGGAGTTTCTCCGCTTGAGGACAAGTTTCACCGAGATTATTTGTGGGATCTACTTTCAATGAAAGGCGCACGATATACCTCCCCGTGGGGTCACGGGAGTGGGTTAAGACGAAGTGATTCTCGCACAAGGCGTCTTCCGGACTGAGCGGTTTTTCGAAAGGGACATCTTTATTATCCCAAAAGCGAGAAATTAACCGGTCGAGTTGCTTATTCTCTACGCAGAGAAATGAGCTCAGATCGGGAGCGTAAGCTGGTTTTGATGAAGGTATCGGCCCGGATATGATCCACCCCAGTGCTGTTCGCTGCGCGATCGGACCGCTGCCGCCGAACTTCCGCAGACCTTTGTACAGCAAGTGACCATACAATTCAGCCCCTATCAGTAGACGTATCGGTGCGTCGCCGATCGAACCGTCGTCTGCCAGGTCGAGGTCGTTGAGGAGTGATTGGAGGTGTGTTGGAGCTTCTACGGAAGGAATGTGTCCAGTTATCTCTTTCATGATGAGTGCTCGTGTTTTAAAAGAGTTGCCTTTGTTGAATCGATTCCTTATGAGAATAGTGCCCTCCGACTTTGCTTTCCCTGCCTCAGTGTTTCCAATACCTACGAGAGTGCGAGAAGTATCAGTCTTTTTAACATTAAGTTGATCTTCGGTTATGAAGGTGCGTGACGATCCTTGGTCGAGAAGTGGTCGACAATCTTATGGTTATTGATTTTCTGGTTATTAAATCTAAAGTCATCATCAATTACAATTAATTCAGGTTCATCATCAACAATTTCATTTAATTCAGGCTCATCAACATCAATTGTTTCAATTACTTCTGGTTCATCAACATCAATTTCAATTAATTCAGGTTCATCAATGATATGAATATTGTTCATAATATCATGCCCGTTTAGGATCGGATTGAGTTTTGGTGGCCACAAAATAACGAGTCGACAATAGCACTATTTTACTCGAAAAAAAAAGGTTGATTTGTCTATCTCAATCGAAACAAAACAAGGTTGTTTGTTCTTTTTCGCAGTCGCTGACTTCCTCTCAAAAAACCAAAAACCAAGCTACTCCGAGACAATTTCTCTCGGGTTCTAAAAACGCGGGACGAGAGCAGCGCCACCAACGCGAGAAAAAGCAATAGCCTTGAAGTGCATATTTAAATTACTCAACAGTACGAATTTAAAATTTGTATCAATTAAATCAACATTATCATATATATCGTCATACAGAGTATCAATAGGTGCATGTAAAATTTCGTTGAATTGATAATCATATTGGCCATATACAATATTATTTAAAACAAACTTATCCTGACCAACTTCAAATCGATAAAGACTGAGACATCATCATATTGATATAGTTTTGCACGAAAAATTTTGAAGTCCATGTAGACGATTAGTTGTGGAAACTGGTTGAACATGTTGATAGAAATTCCAATAAGCTCGTTCAGCTCAATATTTTCCAAGTCAGTGTTATAAATGAACTGCACAGTCACATAGATTGCGGGTAGAAATTGAATCTACTCTTATACAAAATTGAAAAAAAAATATTAATAATTTTATTATTGACGTTTAAATAATCAAAAACAATAGAATTACACAAAGTTATATATTTTTTAACTGAGTGATGTATTTTACATAATTATTTGATGGAAACACAGTAAAATGAAACTTACGTTTTCTGAATTCATCGTTGTAGAATTGAATAAAAATTTGTCACGTCAAATGAAGTTCACTGAACGATTTTAGAATCGATTCTGATGGCTAAGACGTCCGGGTGTGCCCTTTTTAAAAGACTTTCATCTTTGTTTTGGAATAATTCGATTTGACATAAATTATAAGTACAGATTAATCAGATTTATTTCGTAGAATAAATGGGGCACAATCGAATAAGTTTTCATAAAAATAGGTGCTGAACAGAAGATCCGAACACAGTTCAAAAATCATATCATGTTTCAACGTAAACAAATGTCCTCTTGAAGACTAGCTTTAGTAAATGTGAATATGACCATCATATTTACGAAAAGTTATTTTCAGCGATGATTTCATTTATAAAGTATGTTCAACAAAGTATATTTGTATTTAACATTCATATATACATATATTTATTTGACACATACAAAAACTGGATTATGAAAACAAGGAGAGCGATCAGTTTTTTATTAGTTGTTTCTAACTTATAGAAACACTGAATAACTTATAGAACGAGAACACTGATCGAGAAAAAAAATGGATCAGAACTATTGCTTGAAGTTAGTAAAAAGTATGGAAGATATATATATAATGAAGTGCAGAAAAAAATGGATGCTCAAGTTATTGTAAAACTGAATGTGCAATATATTAAGTTATTGAACAAAAAAATGAAGATATCTAGTGTGCGATCAAGTAAAAAATTAATAATTCAAGCGACGATTGGAATTTTAAAAAGTGTCGCATCAAAATTGAAGGATTTACGGAAAATCGGTAAAGGTGTAAAACTAAATAATAAGAACCTGAGCCCTCGAATAAGATGGGAAGATATACATTCTGTTTTCAATGATCAGATACGAGCAGGTGTAGTAATAAACTTACAGCACAAAAATATTTTTAGAATTTTTATTTCAATATTTTTAGAATGATGTGAAGAAAGTATTCGAAATTAGAATAAAAAATGCATTGAAACAACACTCATCTTTAAAAGTGAATTCAATGTTGTACTGCACATTAGAAGTTTATAAAGATGAATTAATCGAGGGAATAAAACACTTTGTAACAAAATCTTATGCATAATGCTATCTACAGATCTTGATAAGTGGTTCAAAGTAACGTTTCGAATAAAGTTTTAACAAAACTTGAAGATTTTTGTGAGAAAGATTCAGGTTACAATTTGAGTGAGATCATTAATATAACTTTTAACATTAATAAATATTCTTCTTTGGCGGGCGGATTATTAACGTTTGTTGATTTCCCAAATTATATTAAGAATGAAAGAGCAGTTCTCAATATTAAAAATGAAGATGAGTATTATTTTCTTTGGTCAGTAATGGTTGCATTAAAATCTGCACAGATAAATAATAATTCAATTTCATCTTATTATTATTCTTATTCAATTATATCTTATTTCATCTCATCTTATTTTGAAACAGAATTGAAATACGAGGGAATTGATTTCCTATGTAGTAAAAAATGCCAAATAATTTGAAGAAATGCATGAGTCAAAAATAAATGTCTACATTCTTGATAAAAATGACCAAGGTATTGCACCAGTTTATTAAAGTAATTATGAAGCAAATCGAGAAACCATACATGTATTGATTCTTGCAAGTGAACACAACATATGTTTCTCTTCGGAAACAAATGCCCATTATTTTCGTTTGATAAAGAATTTATCACGTTCAGTAAAATCAAATTGAAATTCAATTAAAAGCACAACTCTGTGATTATCTTGCAAAATTTGGTTGCAATTTCTTTTACGATAAATTCATGGTTGCACGTCTGGAAACCTTGTAGATCAACAATGTACTCCATTCCTTACAATTATTTTACTACGCTGTTTAGAGGACTGTATTCAATAATACGATCATGTAAAATTGAGCAATATGCTACAGTGTTAGCAGGGATATTTGCATCTTCTTCGATCTCAAGACGAATGTCAACTGAACCACTTTTCAATCCATCTACTTGTTTGCTACAATCCAATACAAACAAAGGAATATAATCATGAAATTCATTTCGTGACAACAATGGTTCAGGCTCTTTGACATAATAAGTGCGTCGAAAATTTGCATACATTTCATCTATGACGGAAAATTGATATGATCAGAAATTTATATTCATATTTGCATATGAATAGCACTGAGAGTTGAGGTACACTCGTAACCACGTAAGGAACATCTATCAAATCTACTTGAATTTACAGTTTTCGAATTTTTACGATTAGTTTGAAGCGAGCTAAAACTCATTGATATCGGTTTATTTTTTAATACAAACTTCAATAATTCAATTTTTTGTTCCTCTGCAACTTTAATGTGTGGAACAAGCCATTCAATTTTTAAAATTTTAATTTTCGTTTTCTGTTAGTGAAACAGCATCATTATCATTATTCCCTCTCACTAATATCAATTCATGTTTAGCATTAATAATTATACGGTGATAGTCTTCTGCAAAACTTAGAAGGTAACTTAGTGGAATTGATACATCGAAATATCCATCAGCATTATACATTTTATTTGTTTCTGTTTCTTCAATGAAATTTGCGTTTTCCATCAAAGATTTTTGACTCGGACCTGTTAAAACGTATCCCTTCATGAGGCTAGTAATGCCTACATTTTTATTGCGATCTATTTCTACACCATTCATTTTGTAGCATATTTCTTGGAATAAATGACATATTCCGTTATTAACAAAATTTGTATGAGCAAGAGCACCGGTTTCATCAGCTTTTAATAAAATTCCACTGATATGCAATGAACTTTTACTTGGTAAAATGTACAAATCTTGTTGCTAAATTGCAATGCAAACTTCATCGTTATTATTGAATGATGTTCTTGTATTAAGGTTGGTGTGAATAAATATCGAAATTTAAGATTGAATCAACGAAATGAATCGGACTTCGAATTCTCAAAAGTTCTAGTCCTTCTCCTGCTATTCTCCTGTTCTTCAATGTTAACTGCTTTGTGCGACTCGTCAGACTGATTGGTGCCTTCCATCGTTGGTAAGTTTTATAACTTTTACCGATTTTTGATCCGTAAACGATACCCATCACACAGATTTTAAATGTAAACGAATTGTGATCGTTTCACCTCTGAAATTTACGAGATTACCGTCTTGATAAACGATGCGAACTTATAATGTATCTATTGCATCCACGATGACTCTTTATTAAATGATTATATTTGGTTGCACTATGATCTTATATTCATGTGGAACAGACAGAAAAAATTCATGTATTGGGGGAAATGTTTGATTATTCATGTATGCATCACTATTTATATTACATTCCACTCTCAAAGTATTAATGTTGAATATTTTGACTGGTACGTCTGATGAGTGTAATTTATAAGCAGATAATCGACGCGGTGAGAATCCTAAAAGTTGACCAATTGAATCTTTCAGTTCAAAATTTATTTCTTCATCGCTTATCACATCACACCGCAACGTATTATTATTAACCTCAATTTCAACTTTGATGTTTAAGCTTTGTAAATATTTTTCTATGTCTTCAATCTTATAGGATCCTGTTAGTATTTGAATAATCTTGTTTCCGACATAAAATTTATCATTTGGGCTATCAATATTTAGAATCGAATTAAAAATTAACAATTCTACGAGTCCTAATATATATTGTTTATTTTCATGTAACTCAATAGGAGAGAAGAAACTTGCTTTCAATACAGAGGACATGCCATTGAAAGTTAATGTGAAGCTATCCATTTTTCAGATATGACTAATTACTTACGTTATTCACTGACAATTATATAGAAACTTTAAACACAAGTGTCTACAATTGAAAGTACCATAATCTTGATATTGCTCATAATTGTATTTCAACCAACTCCGAGATAATTCATGAGCTCTGAAGGTGGTTGAAATTACAAAAACTATCGAAATAAATGACATTTTGATTTCGTTTACAATACGCAACCCAATGTGTTCCAGGACCAATGATGCTATTTAAATTTACAATTGCAGATTCATTTTTCCTAGGCCCATTTTATAAAAGGTTATCATAATACACCGCGAAAATGATTTATTTTCAATTTTTTGTCATATTAACTTTACTGGTAGTTTTTTGACATTTGTATTCCCAAACCAGATTTGTATGGCTTCAAATACAGTCCTTTTCCTATTGCAATCAATTCCATGGCAGCATTATGTCGTCTAATCTTTTCCAATTGTTCTTTTGCATCTTCAGCATCACTTACTGCTTTTGCAACACCTGCTGCTTCTCCAGACAGGGTACCCAAAGTACTTAAGCCAGCGAAAATCGATATTAATGATAAAATTCCTCCAGTCTTAGGTGTAATCGGTATGATTCGAGGAACCTTTACATTACGTTTTCCTCCAGATCTTTTCATTACTTGTCTTGCTCCTCTGAGAGCTGATTGCATTGAATTCGTAGGATCTAACGCACTTTTCGCACCATTGATTATTTTATTAAGGGTACTATTTTTTTTTTTTGCAACTTTTACCCTTCTTCAAACTCATGCCCAATTTACGTTTCATCTTCATTGTATTTCCTACGGCAAACGCAGCAATTTTTTCACCAATACTAGAATCTTTTGAATGAACTCTTTCGGATGCCTTATTTTCCGAAATTTCATCCGCTTTGTGTCGCAACTTTAGATCTTTATCTTTTGAGTAAGTTATATCGTGCTCTTTGCAAGCAGAATCAAGCTCATTCATTTCTTGATCACTATGAGCTGATCATTTCTTCAATTTAGTGCTCGGTCCTCAATGGGAGTATGTAGGTAGATGTGCCTCAAACGAAAGTTTATTTATTAATGTATTCAAAGAACGTGATCCTGATTCATATGTTATCATGCTGACAGCAGAAGAATGACTTAGTATAAAAAACAATATGTTTAATACTTTTTACTCAGTCTTACTCGAGATGAAGTTCAAAAAACAACAAACAAATCTCGTTGTAAAGAATTTTGATTCAATTCTCCCTGATACAAAAATTTGTGAGAAACATGGTAAGGTTTTACCAAATAATATACGAGCAATTATCACGGATCCTAGTAATTGTGGTAAAACAAATATTTTACTCACATTAATGACAGATCTTAATGGCTTACAAATTGAAAATATTTATTTATATTCAAAATCCTTAAATCAACCAAAATATTCACTATTGTGTGATATATTATCAAATATTGGAGAAATTGACTTTTTTTCTTTTAACGAACATGAAGATGTTATTTCATCTGAAAATGCTCGACCTAATTCAATCATTATTTTTGACGATATTGCTTCTGAGAAACAGGACAACGTCAGATTATTCTTTTGCATGGGACGTCACAGAGATGTCGATTCCTTCTATCTCACTTAAACTTACGCAAAAATTGAAAACCACCTCATTAGAGATAACTACAATTTACTGATACTTTTCAAACAAGATGAATTGAATCTTAAACATATTTACAGAGATCATGTGAACACTGACATGACATTTGAACAATTCAAAAAAATTTGTTATAAATGTTGGAATGGCGATAAATTCGGATTTTTGGTTATTTCCAAAGATGTTGATTTATGTGCAAGATGATTTCGCAAAGGTTTTGATAATTTTATAAATATAGATGAATGAATGATTTTCAAAACAGTCTGTCTTTTGATTTCACAATGAACGATCTTCAGAAAGAGCAAAATAGATTGAAAGAAAATAATAAAATCAACGGTGTTCTCCGACAAAAATTCAAAGCTCTGGAAGCAAACGCATCCTCAAACGATCATGCTCTCAATGGGTTATTTAAACCAGTTTATGCCTCTGAAGCGATTAAGTAAAGTCACGAACGATGATAAAATAATAAAAACTAAAATCCCAAGGGTTGAAAAAATAGAGCAACCAAATTATCCTGAAATCACTGATGATGAGTTCAACATTGATACAAAACAACTTAAAAAGGCTGACTCAAAAGAAGATAGTGATGATTCTTCGGTGGAAGAAGATGAACCGCTAAGTGATTCCGACAAATTGACAATTATTACTTGCAAGATAGAAAAATTCAAAAATGGATTTGACTGCAGGAGTCGGACATCTTGTCAAGGGCTATCGTATTAAAAGATAATATTTGGAGATAAAGCGATTGAATTTAAACGAGGAAATATTATTTGAAATGGAAATGATCGATTCGAAGCGACACCTGGATAAATAGAATTAATTTTCAAGAAAAATCTTGAACAAAATCTTATTGCAACCAACAATTGAATAACTGAAGAAAATTCATGGTGGCACGAAAAAAGAAGATACCCATCAATTATGTTTACTATGAGAAGCCTAATAAATTAGTTGAATGTCTTCAATTATTGATAGCTTCTGAGTCTGCTGGCAATACCAGTCATTAAAATGAAATATCTATTCTTGAGAAGCTGATATTATATATTGAAGTGAAACTGATTCAATTTTTCATTTCTAAAATGAGTTTGAACACTCTTTGTCGAATTCACCAGCATCAAGAGGTCCCTCTGGTACAGGTTTTCATCCTATTCCTGATGGTCATTATGACATTTTGCACCGAAGAATTTGTAACGTTGGTGACCCTTTTTGCCGAACGATTCCGTATCGCTTAAAATTATGACAAATGAAATAGAAAAACTAGAAAAAGAATTTGAAATGATAAATAAAATTGTATCATTTTTGAATCGAAGTTATGATAGTAAAGTAGTCATTGTTGTCAAACAATAAAACAAATTTGCAATTTCAAATCTTATCAGTCAACATAGAAGATTTAGTGCATGAACTTCATAGACCGGTAAGGAAAAATTTTAAAAGAAGACATGTGATTATGAAAACTATCGATAATACTTGGCAAGCTGATCTCGCAGACAAGACTTCTCATGCAAAAGTCAACAAAGGATATAAATTTTTTTCAATGATCATTGATATATTCTCCAAGTTTGCTTGGGCTGTACCATTGAAAACAATAAGTGCACAACACGTAACTGCACCGATAGAAAGTGCTTTACATCAAGAGCGCATACCAAAAAATTAGCACCTAGACAGAGAGATTGAATTTTATAACTCATCTTTTAAAAATATCATGAAAAAATATAATATCAATCTTAACTCGACACATAGTAATTCAAAAGCATCGATTGTAGAACGTCTGAAACGTACTTTAAAACGAAAGATGTACATGAAATTTTATTTGAAACAGTTATAATTGGACTGGTATTATAAAAGAGATTATTTCTTCTCAGAGCAACAATACACAAAGGACCATTAAAATGAAACCAATTGATGTTACAAAAGAAAATGCTGAGCAAACGTACCAACGAGTCTATTCACATTTCAACATATCCGAGTCAAGATTCAAAAATATGAAATTCAAAATTAATGATAAAGTTCATATAAGTAAATATAAACATCAATTTAAAAAAACATTACGTTCCATCTTGGAGAACAAAAATATTCACTGTATCTCAAGTAAATAATACAACTCCTGTTACTTATCTGCTCAAAGATTTCGAAGTCAACCCAATTGAAGGTAACTTCTATCATGTAGAATTGTCAAAAGTTAAAGATCCTGATTTTTATCTCGAGGAAAAACTATTGTAAACTTAAGAAAATAAATTATTAGTGAAATAGTTAGGTTTCTCAAATGAGTTAAATAAGATTATCAATAAGGAAGATTTAGTGTAACAGTAAAAATAAAATATCCTCGAATATATATATATTAGTTTTTCATTTCAGTATTTTCATAGCAACAAATGATCCAACTCCATAATTCATTTTTTTTTCTAAAATTTATTCATACATTAGAAACTACTTACATCAGAAACTTACATCATTGTATATACATTCAATTCAAAATTTCCTTCTGCAGTAGATGCATTCATGTCAAGAAGTGTAGTTGGATTCTCATCGAACGGCTTGACCATCCTGGCAGGTAGAAGAATGTCAAATTCTTCATGATCATCCACAATACGTGTGACGATTCTATCGCCAAACTTTGTTTTCACCATTTTCAATATTTTAATCCACCGATTTTTAATCACAAACTTTTTTTGACTTTGTTAAGGCACCAGCTTTGTTCAAGTGATTCAAGTTAAAACTCATTGTATTTTGACTGAATTCAATTTTCGAACAATCAAATTTTGATCTTTTAAATCTTTTGATTTCTTCTTCAAGATTTGCAGATTTTGTATGAACTTTTCTAGTCGTACTTTTATTTCACTGTGCGTTGTATGCAACTTTTTCTTCATTCTGACTTGTCTGTTCAAAATCCTTTATTTATAGACCTTATTTTTTTCAAAGAAGGGATAAATAGTCAAAATAAAGTTTCACATAACACTTAACAAAAATGATTCTATCCGCATGACTCATTGAAAAAATGATGTCATTTCTATTTTCAACCGCGTGACTCATCGATAAATGATGTATTTTCTATTTTTATCCGCATAATTCCTCGAACAGCTTTTTTTTATAACTTTTCATGACTTTTACAGTAATCTTTTTTACCGCGGAACTGTTTCATGATTAAAAACATGAAATTTCACGGAAAATTATCACAAGAAAAAGATTCTTCCGAATAAAAAAAATGTCCGGAAAATATTGAAGTTATGGTCAAAAACGTTCAAAATCGCCCATGTATTTCTTACCGGAAAATGTATATAGAAATCCTCCAGCCTATCTACATATACTAAACATCGTTGGGAAGGTTTTTGACAATGTCTGGTTCCAACAAGATGGAGCACAGGTACACTTTGCTCTAATTGTAGGTCACCTGTTCGACAACGTCTTTCATTAAAGGTGGATTAGTAAAGGAGGCACAATAGAATAAGGTAAAATTTAAAACTGGTGATACGCAAAAGTCCTTATCATAATACTCACCCTGATAGTAAGAGGCAACAGGACTCATCTTAATCAAGCACCCGGATGGTGCGAAGGAAGAGGACTCTCCTTAATCAAGAACCCCGATGGTGAGAGGCAAGGGGACTCACCTTAATTAAGCACCCTGATGGTAAGCAACTAGAGGATCAATTTAATGGCGTACCGTCCCAAATAATTACGGGTAGAAGTTTGGGATGAAGCATCATGAGTAGTGTTGAGCAACAGCTCATCAAATGATATCAAACATGTCTTTATTTCATCAAAAATCTGATCTTGTTGCCATCCTCGTCTTCGGGGTGAAGGTGAATGGTAGAAGGTCGAATATGGTGTTAAAAGTCTTATTTTTGTCTGAAGGAAGAAATTACGCAATGAAAAATACGGGTTTTTTTGAAGATTGTAAAGATTTTTATATCTCCGGGGATGGTGGTGGGGGTTAGGGTTGGGGGTCGGGGTGAGGTTAAGTGGAATTGGGGGTGAGTGAAGAAGAGATATCAAGTTCAGTGCCATTGTTTGTATTCTTATCTGGATAATCTGATCCCTCGATTATAAATGAAGGATTCTTCGATAATATTAGAATTGACTCCACTTCCGCCCTTGGGGGTGCGGGTGGAACGTTGAACGCGGGGGGTGTTTCTGTTCGTACTTTTGTCTAGGAAATCCAATTCCGCGATTAAAAACAGGGGTTACTATTTAAGAATTTAAAGTTGAGTGAGTCACCTTGTTTGTCACTTAAAAAATCCCCATTTTTCGTTACAGATTTGGAATCCTGAATTTATTAATCAATTAGTGCAACCTCTTTTCCTTCTTTTAGTTCAGGTGTAGATTACGAAAATTTAAATAATAAATTCGGTACTCTATTTCAATCGCTTAACTGGTTTTTTATGTGCATTTTTTATTCAATCTCAAATTCGATCCTCTAAAGTTTTTTCCATTGAGATTAATGTTATTATTTTTCAAGTTAAAAGCTTTTTAACAGACAGTTTAATTTCATTTACAACAAAAACTTGTAACGGAGTTTTTATGAACAGATATATTCCAGCAGCTAAGTCCAGAGAGGAGAGCTTCTTTCTTGTTTTATTTTTATCTGGGCATAACAGGAGCGTAAACGGTAAAGTAACTCTTATTAATATTTTGATGAGTGACGATGATAACCTAAATGAATGATGTGTATTGTAAATTTTTTTCTGGAATGTTTTAATCGGTAAAATTAAAGATCCTTAACAGGTTAAAAATTAATTCTTGTTCACGGTTTACAGCCGCTGAAGCCACCTAGGGGACCCGTGGGCCTCGGAGGAGACCACCCTTACAGCCTGTGAGTCGAGCAAGATCGGGGGGTACGCTCTGGCGCTGTCAGCAGGGGCCGACCCGGCTTGCGCAACGCACAGCTCCTGACGTTCTCCTCCGGAGAGCCATCGGAGACGGTTTTGTGAGGAACTGTTCTCTCGGTGACTCACCCGGGAGGCGGTTGAACAAGATCTATTCAGCCAACTGAGCGCCAAAATGAGCGCCCAGGAGCAGGTCCCCGATTTTGCCCCTAGGGGCGCTATTTTCTGGTTTGGCTCGAAAGGCGAAGGTTAAAAAAAGGCGACCGAATTCGAAATCGCTTTCTTCTTTCTCTGGACTTCAACCGAATCGTTTAAGTGTCGTTAATAATTAATTGTCGCGTGTGAGGATTGTGAAAATTGTCTAAAGGTCAGATTATTCATTTTTTGGTACTTTCGTTTTCGCCATCAAGAGTTTCAGAGTTAATTCGAGTCTAGGCTCCTTATGAGCATTTTTAAGAAATCGTTTGTTCATTTCAATTTGGCCCGTTTTGTTTAAATAAATAGTTTGCTCCTAGAGCTACTTTTGTAATTATTTATCTTTGTATCATTTGTTGTCCGTGTCCTAGAAAATTAAAGTCTTTAATTGTCCTTTATAACCACGACGAACGCGACTGAGAGTCTTAAAGTAGCCGTTTTAGTTTGTAATTTTGAATTGGTTGGTTGTATCGAACCTGGCGCCTAACGTATTGATGTTTTTTTATTTTTCTAGTTTGAATAGAGTAACTGTGAATTTTAATTGTGCTAAGTTTTAATTTTGATTGAGAAAAGCGAAATCTAAAATTCAATATTTTCTCTTGTTAAAGAAAAGTTCATCATTTTATCCATAAATTTATTAAATCAAAATTTTATATGAGGTATCTAATTTATTCAGGGTGAAATATTTCAGGCAATTAAGATTCTGAGGAAACCAGGCGTCACAAACTATTACAGAATTGAATCAAATTTAATCATACAATATTAGCACTAACCTTTATCATGTCATTTTTAATTCCTCAACGGTGTAAGCATGTCGCTTTTGGAGAGAGAAAGAATTACTGTTTTGATGAATGTTTGCGTGAATACGGTGATAGGGTGAAATCTTATCAGGAAGTTGCTTATTTGTTCAATGACCATAATCCTGAACGACAACCAATTTCAAAATCAACAGTATACCGTATTGTTTCCCGTTTTGAACAAACGGGCTCAGTTTCAGATCAATCAAGATCTGGCAGACCTAAATCTGCTTGCAAAGAAGAGAAGTCTCTGGAGGTCTCATTAAATTGTCAGGAAAATGTTCATTCTTCTACTAGGAACGTAGCTCAGCAAGTTGGAATTAGTCAAAAATCGGTAATTAAAATTCTAGAAAAATACAAGTACCATCCGTACAAAATTAAACTCGTAGTAGAGCTCAGTGATGACAACTTTGATCACAGAACTGAATATTGTGAAACAATGATGCTTTGATATCTTCAGAACGATAGGTTCTTTTTCTAGACGTGCTTTTCAGACGAGGCCGCTTTTTAATTAAATGGTACTGTCAACCGACAAAATTTCAGATATTGGGCTGCTGAAAACCCAGACTGAATGCGAGACAGTCATACTCAGTATCCACAAAAACTAAATGTTTGAGCTGGGATTTTATGCAATCGAATTGTAGGGCCTCTTTTTATTGACGGTAATCTAACTGCTGAGAAATACGTTGCTTTATTAAACGATCAGATAATACCTGCGATTCGTGAAATATCAGGACAAGTATTCCGTGTGTGGTTTCCGCAAGACGGAGCTCAAGTCCATTTTGGTTTAATTGTTCGCAATTTGATAAATGAATTTTTTCCGGAAAGGTGGATAGGTCAGCGGGGTACAGCACCCCGATAGGAACAAAAACTACTACGTTTACGTCGTTGTTCCTGGGTCATGCCAACAAAAGAAAAGTCAAAACTTTTTATTTTTGAATTCAGAATACAAATTTGTAATAAAAATTAGGATTTGTTATTAAAAAGTTCAAAGTTCGTGATGTTTGACCGTTCCGGGACTTTTGACTCACCCTGTATACATATATATACATATATTATATATATTATAGTAGATAATATAGGGATAATATTATATATATATACATATTACTATTATCTTTTAATCCTAGATCTATTAATAGGGGCGACTAGATCCGAATAGATCCGACACCCGTAACAAAAGCAATAGGGACATTAAAAAATTGATCTTAGGTTAAAGTAACATGCTATGCTGTGGTGACAGCTACGCACAAGCAAAAACGAAAAGAAGTACTGTTTCCGGACAAGAATAAGCACACAAAGAACATGCCAGGCATCCAGGTCATCAGAATGTAACGGGGCGGTCTCAAATTAACTATCCATGAATCCAGCCTTAAGCAAGACGAGGTGTACGAAATACAACAACAAAAATAAAAAGCGGTTGTCTTACTGGAGCTGGGAAACCAGCCTGAGGCCGGCACGTCATCACTAAATGAAAACGGACTACTTTGTTCGTTACAATATGAAAAAAAAAAATATTCAAATAAAATGTTAATTGTTCCGTTTGTAGACACTAGCCAATGATTTATTAATAAATTCCGTTTTGCCCATGATGATGACTCGTGATCTCGTCACGAGTATTTTTAACACGCACTTAAAATGAAATGCTATTACACAACTGCTTCAGCTAATCAGAAATCGTTTATTTTGTTCTTGAGTAAAAAGAACAACATTCTCATTTCGTTCTTCGTAAAAATTATTAATTATACATATTTGAAAATTTTTAAGACTTCAATTCATATCGCAGACGTATCATTAGAAAAAAAAATTAAACAACCTTGTAATTACACTTAAATAAATTGCAAACAAATCGCAGAAAATAAAAAAAAATCAAAGCGTGTAAAATTTGCACGGTTTTCGTATACATTCTGACTTGTTGTGGGCATGTTTTGCATTTTCATTTCAAGAAACAACTCTTGACAATATTTTATTTGAAGACTTATTCTATTAGTGAAAAGTGGATTGTTAATTAATCGAGAGAAAGTGATCACTCAATTTTTATGTTCCAGGAATATCCTACCTGTGCATTGGATCTAACACCTACTTATGCAATCGTATCGTCTTGCATATCTTTTTACGTTCCGTGTGTAGTGATGCTAGGAATTTACTGCAGACTCTACTGTTATGCACAAAAACACGTGAAAAGCATCCGAGCTGTGACAAAGTTGCCAGACACATCTTTAGCGAAAAGCTTTCGCGCCAAAAGTACTCGGTTCAAAACACCAAAGCCGCAAGTGAAAACAAAGCCAACTAGTCCGTATCACGTTTCTGACCATAAGGCGGCAATCACCGTTGGAGTCATAATGGGAGTGTTTTTGATTTGCTGGGTCCCCTTTTTTTGTGTCAATATCATTGCTGCATTTTGCAAAACTTGTATACCGGACCGAGCTTTTCAGGTAATAGTTTGAATTAAATAAATTTTTTTTTAAAAATAAATTTCAAAAATTTCATGTACGAAAAAAAATGAATATTTTTCAACAAAAGTGAACGTCGAACGTGTCAATCGATGAACAATTATAGTTATTATATTATATGTATATATTGAATGTAGTTACATATAAATAATAAGATTGCAGAGTGAATGTGACACACGCAAAAATTTGAAATACACATTTAAAACTTGATTATTTGAGAAATATAAATTATTTTGGATATCTTAAGTATACGTTATTTGGAAAACCATGTTCTAGTACGTAATGGTGTTGTTAGGAATAGGCTTGAATTAAAATCGTTCTCAGAAGTTTTCCAAAAAGTTTCTGTTGAAATAGAAAAATCGTATGATTAAAACTGCATTGAAACTGCGTTTGTATGATTTACTAAAAAATATTTTCATTTTGCATTATACACTGCTGGAAAAAAAGTACTCATTTGAAAATAGGCTGAAGACAAACCGTTGTAATTTCCGGAAATATTATAGTATTTAAATGTTACTTATTTAATTCATAATCGAAATTATTTGATCTTAGATCAATTATCAACACTGAATATTCGTCTATTGAAAGTAATTTCAAAGTCGTTATTGACGAAAAACTATCCACGTGAAGATATCGAGATAGCAAAAATACTTATGAAAAAATAACAAAACAACATTAACATGAGAATAACATTTAAATCTGTCTTGAACGGCGAAATAAGGAAAACGAAACCAAAGTCAGGAAAATACAGCAGACTTAACTTCACACGCAGTCAAGAGAATTTTTGATTAGCGGATAATGTATGACAAGCCTTTTTCCTGTCAATAAACCATTTTTGCAGTCATTACAAGCTTTCGTGTGACGTCAAACAAAGATGTGTCAGTCTAGTAATGCACCTTGACGTTTTGTACTCTTAGGAGTTCTATATTTAGAGATATAGCAACAGAAACAACTTCAACCTAAATTACTCAATCAATACCGAAAGAACCCCGCACAAATCAAATGGGAAATGGCTTTCAGTCAAATCGTCTGAAATTTCAGTATGTTGTAGAGAATGTCAAGCTGATCAAAAGTCATCATTTTTGAGTTTAGGCCGTTTTGAAAATCGCGATTTTCGAAAAAGTGATATTTTTTTGTATGGGTTCTTAACATAACTTTGCGGTCTTTTTGTAGTACAAACATCTTCTATCACTTTCTACTTCCTTTCTCTCCTCTAAAACATCTTCTTCTCTTGAAACCCTCCCTGTTCTTCAGAAGGAGGAAGTGATTTTCAGCGTGGTATGCTTTTTCATCGTTAGTGATCACCGTACCTACATTCCTCGTCACGCTGACGTTCCTACCCTCTCCCTAGTCTCTACCCCCTCTCCACTACCTCTTCCCTCAACCCTGCTTCCACTACTCCCTCCCTCTCCCCTCACCCCAATTTACATCGCTGCTAACGAAATCGCAGAATAACGATGTTCGGTCACTTTTCCGGAATACACTCATAGGACAATCATAGTTATGGCTCAACTTGAATGCTTCGTCTGCAACCAGCGTTTCCTTCCAAGGCAATTACCTTATCTTCGTCCTAACGAAAACCCTGAAAAAGCTCAAATCGCTTTAACACAGCGAAATGTTTTTGAATACCCTCCTCGGGAACTGAACGAAGAAAGTAGGATATGTGTAAATTGCAATAGGTCCATTATTGACGAAATAAGAATAATTGAAGCTGATCCTAACTGTATGAGACTAAATGTTTTAACACAACATAGTAGTAATACTTGTTTGATCTGCCATGCAGAAAATGATGTGGTGCGGCTTTCATTGAATGCAAGGA
>JAQQRF010001163.1:0-18235 GCA_030523145.1 Trissolcus brochymenae
ACTTCTGTCGCAAGCGGATTCATCTACACGAATCACTAGTATAGGTAGAGCGGAAATCAAAAAATTAAATAGTAACAAAACCACGGAAACTATAGATTAAGCAATTGTACGTTATTTTTATAAAAATTTATAAATAAAACAAATTATAACTTACAAAACTCTCTTTTATCTTCCAACTTGTTCCCTTGCACTATGTGTAACCTTATTAAACTAACTGTTACATCTTAGGACGTAACAATTCATTCATTTATATTGAATTTTATTTCAGACGCTGCATTACAAAAAAACATGTCCAGCAAATATTTCAGCGATATCAACGAAAGTATTTTTATTCATGCACTCGGTACTGCACTAAGTTATTCGAAAGATTGGGATGGAGGCCGATTAGCACGCCAAAGAGTACTAGGAATGGCATAGACATTTATTTTCATTTTGAGTTCATTTTTTGTTTTATTCTCAAATTTGTTTTCAATTATTTTTAAAATGTTAAAATACGATTACTGTTGAACAAGTGAACTGCGATTACTGTTAAACAAGTGAACTGCGATTACTGTTCAAAATTACTGCGATTAAAAAAATACGATTATATAAAGAGAAAACCAAAATGTTTTTTCAATATTCTAAAATATTATAATTCAATGTACAACGGTGATGTATATTAATAAAATAAATAAAAAAGAAAGATAGATGATAGAATAGATAGAAAGAAACTAGACTGCAAAAATAAAACAAAACATGTTTGTAAGTCGTTTACTTCCAATTAAACTTTATTGAATAAAAATTTATTGAAAAATAATCAAGTTTTTTTTATTTTATAAATTATATCCATTATATTCGATTCCTAAAAATAGTCCTCATTAATCAATTATGAATGGGCCCAGTCTTGAAACCAAACGTGGGCTTTTAACGATAATAATACGTGAGCCTTCCATGGTTGCCTCATTGATTTTATATAAACCTTCAAAGCGGCATCCCCACTTGGGCCTAGACTGGATACTTTATATAGGCCCCGGATCGTGGCGCAAACTAGAAACTGCGTCACATTTTAAACCAAGCCCTAACTCTTAGATTATGAGCGACATAAGTAATTTTTTCCGCTCTAGAATTCGTAAGCCTGTTTCGTTTCGCACTATGAATCCACCCGAATGTACTAAACGAGCGTTCTATGGCAGCAGATGATGCTGGCAAACTTAAAACTTCTGCAGCGATTCTTCCTAGCAATGTGTTTTGACAAGTACTTTTCCACTATAACAAAGTCGGCAGGACATTCAATGAATGTTTCACGAACTCTTGGCTCCACAAACCGCTGCAAGCTTTATATTGAGTAAGTTCACGTATGACCGAATTTTCATCAAGATTAAACTTTTTACCAACTTGAATAATCATGTCGCAACCAATAATTCTTTCATCGTCATTCAAGTACATACTTTTGTATTTAGGATACAAAATGGTCGCTGCATAGTGTATAACGGTATTGTCGTATCGATAGTGACGCCGCGCGTAGCGAAGGCTGTAAGTAGAATATATACACACTTCAATGGAGCATTGCGACGACAGGCAGATTGACGTGAAAAAAATATAAAAAAAAGATTTACGCTTGTGTTGTTTGCGAGTATCGTTTATCGCGAGAATCGTTTCTTGCGATTCTCGAGTGTCCAAAGAAAAAAGCGTTCATTTTTAAGCTTTTCCAAGTAAGCCGTGGGAATTACAACGCCGACAGCAGTGGGTATTAGCGGTGCGTCGAAGAACGTGAGTTCATTAATGTGTTGAATGAAAAAAAAGGGCAATTGCAAATCAATTTGCAATTTTAACGAGATTCGTGTCTCTATTAACTCAATTAAAAATGTGTCAGCTTGTTATTGAATTGTCACTGTTTGTAGGTTATATTTATGCTCATCTTTGACAGTATGCTCCAAAAAGCGTGTCGCGTAAAACCTTAGACTTGACCTTGCATAAAATGAAGTGCTTAGTTTACAATTGTTTTTATTTCATTTTAAGTGTTTGTAAGATTTTCTGATTGTTTTATCTTATTTGTATTTAATAAATATTTTTAAAAAACTGACAATTCAATTGAAATAAAAGCTAGATTCTAAAAGCTAATTCTAATTATTAGAATAAAATTCTAATAATTTTTCTTAATAAACATTTTTAAAATTATGATTCAGTGTTTCGTACTCGGTAACTTAATAGTGATTATAAACCTTGGCAGCCAACGAAATATTCTTTGATTTGTAGCCAGCACTTTGTCGGTGGACCAAAATCAAAAAATCTTTTAGACGTTGTGTAAAACCCAACAAAGTTTCCACCTTACCTACCGTAAATCGTCTTCTAAAACTGCTGCTGAAAGAGCTAAAAGATACGAACAAAAAAGGAAAATCAATGAATCGATTCTACCTGATGGTGAATATAAGTCAAATTTAGTTTTTCTTTTTGCATAAATTAAAATTAAATTCTAAAACAAACAAACATACAAACAATGCATAGCTAATTTTTGTTATTAATATTTGTAGGTAACGAATTAAATTCGATAACACCGTTTGAATATGTGACTGTCGAGGGACCTCCAAAAAACGAATCAATTGCTATTCAGACACTTATCACGACCGAATCAGAGGACGTTGAAGTTCCGTCAGTCACTTTGCCGTGCTGCTTTACCCATCGAATGAAACTGCAACACAAACAAATATCGTCGTGCAGTCAAAGCCACAGAAGAAGTCCGTCATCATAATTGAATCTGCGCCGGACAACAAGGAATCCGTCATCATAATTGAATCTGCGCCGGACAACAAGGAAATCGCCCAAAAACCTGTTGTTATTGACAAACAATTGTGCGGCTTCGGTTTTCATGGAATTGTGGATCTGAATGACAACAACAGCATCAAAACTTGGCTGGCATTTATCAAACCAAAAGCAGATCATCAACCAGCTTTTTTTAAAGGGTTGACTCCAGAAAATCGACTTCTTTTATTTCACATGAAAATGAAAACCGGATTACCGTTTATCAATTTCGTCCCTCTATTTAAAATTTCCTTGAAATCGGTATCCAAAATTTTTTATTCTGTTTGTGATACCTTGTACGACAACACAAAAACATGGATATTCTGGCCCTCTCGCGAAGTAATCAAAGAGGTGTTGCACTTTGAAATTAAAACTCACACTCCTCCTACAGTGGAATAACAAGCTCAGATGTACTCATCGTATAGAGGGACTTTCACCGTAAAATATTTGATAGCTATTAGTCCTTCCGGACTCATTACGTTTATCTCAAAAGGATACGCAGGGCGATCAACGGACGGATATATCACGAACGATTCTGTATTTTTGAATATCCTCGAACCTAGAGACTCGATACTTGTTGACAAGGGGTTCCCAACAATTAAGTGTGAGATGAGCAAACGTAAATGCGTTCTCGTCATGCCGTCGTTTGCCTCTTCTGGTCAACAGTTCACCGAGAGAGAAGTGATGGAAGGATATTCTATTGCGTCAGTGCGGATCCACGTCGAACGGGCGATACAAAGAGTGAAAGTTTTTAAAATCTTACGTGAGGTTAACATTGAATTGCTGCCTTACATTGATAAAATAATGTATCTTGGGTGCGTTTTCGTAAATAATAAAGAACCACTCATTCGTGAAAATGAAAATTGTAATTCGTCGTCGTCATGAATCAAATATAATGAATTTATAAATCTAATCATAAACATCTTTTTTTACTTTTTATGCTTTAAACATGAATAAATAAAATCAATAAATATTTATATACAAAATCATGAATCTTTTAATGTTCTCTTGCAAACAAATGGATAAGATAATTATAATAAAAATAATCTATTTTTCAACAAGCTCACTTAAAAATTGTTCGTTTCTTCGAATTGTCAAATGGACCATTTCAACTACTGAAAAAACTATAAAGTGACAAACGTTTACGCCGGTTACGTACATCGAAATTTGAACCTAAGTGTAATACTTGTGCGTTTCTTTCAATTCGATCTCGTTGCGGTTGTTAAAAAACAAATAAGGAACATTACTAGTATGCTCGGTGTGATTGGTTATTCACAAATCTTTGCAAGAATAAGGACACTTGATCTCGACTAATTCCCACTCATTTTCATTTAAAACCATCCCGTCTGGGCTGCAAGCCATGTAAGGCTGCTTGAAACAAACAATCAAACCTACTTGGTTTACAGTGAACGATATTTTTTTTCGAACTCTACCCTAGTGACCGATTCCATCGAGAGACCGTATTCCATTTCAGGAGTTAGGCGATTTTGGTACTTGTCTCGCGCCAACGCATCAGCCAAAGGGCGAAAAGCGTCGTCCAATTGTTTCGTTTTAATTATTTTTAATTTTAATTATTTAATTCGGTGAGCTTTTGAACTAGCAGTAATCCTAAATCGACGCTGATCAAACCATTCAACTGTATTCGATTGCTTGATAGACTTGAGACAAATTTCTTTTTAATTGCTTTCGACAACAAGAACCTTTTCTGCAAAATACTGTTCGCAATTTTCAGGACATTTTGTCGCGGTCACTTTGAAACAATTGATCAAATTATATTTTTCTTGGAGATGCTTTTCGTTTTCAAAAATGTTTTTCACATTTTCAAAGTGGGAAACTTCTCGACGAATATTTCCTTTCTCTGAACAAAAAAGTGAATCGATTGTGCAACCTTTACTGCAATATTTTTTAAGCTGACTGTCAGGAGGACGGTTCCAAAGCATTGGTGCATCAGTCTTCGACAAAGTCTTCTCCTCGTTGACGAAAATGCAAATCGCAGTCGCATGTTTACATTTTCCTCTCCCTGCATTGCAATTGCAAAAAGTGCTTTCAGTTTCGCGATAAGAATCAAGCTGCAAAGTATCGAACCCTCAAAATTAAAAATGACATAAAAAACAAATTAACAATATCAAAAAATCAAGCAAAAAGAACGTTAGCTGAAAAAATCGACACATTCGAAACAATGCATTTGGAGGCGAAATTTATAAATTTAACTTCAATTTTTGGATTATAATAATTTTGTTTGTTCCTAGTGCTCGCAGGACCTGGTGTCTCTCGTAAAACCGTTCCAGTGATAAAACTTTTTCCATTTTCAACAACTTCTCGAACGGAACCGACATGATAGCTGCGTGCAAGGTTTCGCCCTTTTGAAATGTTTTTTTTTCGAAATGTATTTACATTCACAGGTTGAAAGCCACAAGTCAAAACAAGAAACATGTCCCACAATTATTTCGTAGCACAAACGAAAAAAGAAGACTTCAAATTTTTTGCAAAACTATTCAACTAACAACACTATTTCTTATGGGATTCACGACCAGTGTATATACTCTACTTACGCCAAATGTCAGTAGGTGGCGCGCATGATGTTCGGAGCAGATACAACAATAGAATGTGGTGAGGCGATCGTGCAAACGAAGTCTGAGTATTTTGTATTTAGCGAAAATTTTTTAAGAGATTTTGAGACAGAAGTGTGTTTTCTTCGGACGGAGATAACACGCTTCACGTTAGAGGTGGGAGAGTGAAAGGCTTTTTGCTCTTTTACCGCCGATGAGGGAGCGAGGATTCCAGTTGAGTTTAACATAACCTCACCTAACCTATCGAACAAGTGCTTACAAAAGTATTCCCCGGCAAGCCGGGCGGATTCATAACATCAGGATGGATACAGTGGCTGACTGAGATCCAGGAGGAGGGGAAAATGAATATGTAGAACGTATGGACATAGAAAATGGGAACGAAACCAGGATAGGAAGAACAAAAAGGAAACATCAAGACGAGTCACAGCATGATGAAATCAAGAAAATAGCAACCGTAGAGAAATCCAAATTTGACAGTGAAGGATACTTACAAGGATGTGCAGGTCCGTATGGAATCTGGGTACGTTACATAAAGAAAGAAGCTAAAGAGTTCAACATTTATAACTTAGGTAAAGTGGTTTTTCAAAAGTTCAAATCTGTGGCGGATATAGAGAGAGATGGTAGATACAAGGGTGTCATCCTTTTCAAGAAACGTGAAGAAGCCAATCAAGCGTTGAAAGATGATATCTTTGCAGAAAATGGTATGGAAGCCTTCATACCTGGCTTTCGCAAAGTGAGAAAAGGGGTTCTCAAAGGGATCCCTACAGATATGTCAGAGGAAGAATTAATGCAAGCCATCGAGTCGACGATAAAAGTACACAAAGTAACCAGAATGATGAGGAAGAATAGGAGAGCAGCTACAGAAGAGGATGAGAAATGGATTCCTAGTGCAGCAGTCTTGGTTGATTTTGTTGGACAAACGCTACCGAAAGAAGTGTCTATTTATCTTGTGAAAACAAAAGTTTAGCCTTATGTGTCCAAACCGATGCAATGTTACAAATGCTTTCGATTTGGTCACATGAGCAAAACATGCAGAAACAGAGAAATATGCTCTATGTGTGCGAGAGAAAAACACGCGAACTGCGAAGGAAACCACAAGTCTTTCAATACATGTCCTATTTACCAAAAGTTTTTGAGAGTGAATGAACTTATGGCATACGATGGTATATCGTATACTGAGGCGAGACAGAAGATCTTTGGAACTCAAATGGCACCATCGAGAAAGACTAAGGAGAATTATCCTAACATCCAGACAAGATCAAAAGGTAAAGAAGAAACACCCAAGAATTACAACCAAGTGTCTCGACTTAATCGACCCACGGAAGTTACAATACCAACCGGCAACGAAAACAACTGAAATTCACGACGAAAAGAAACAAAACCAGCGATCCCAACGAACAGCTGGAGAAGAGGACGACTCTGCGTGAGGGATCATCATCATCATCAATTCCACGTAGAACAGAGAAACAGAATAGCAAGCTGAATTAAGTTACAAGTAGATTAGCCAATCACTTACACAACACAGGTAAACAAGAATCAGAAATTGAACATAGTCAACAACAAAGATTGAAAACTTATACTAATAAGGGTAAAACCAAGGGGAATAATAACAGATAATTGAATAGATACATAACAATTCTAGACACCAATTAAAATGACAAAAAATAACTTGAAAATTAAAATTGCTCAATGGAATAGTCGTAGTATAAGAAATAAATTAGATTTATAGAAAGAGGCAAAAAATTTTGATATCATTTTAGTAACAGAAACCTGGCTAAACCCAGAAGACAGATATCACATATATGGGTTTGACACGGTGCGATGTGACAGAACAAACAACAGAGGTGGAGGAATTGCAATATTCGTGAGAAGTGAATTTACCTATGAAAAAATCGAGCTTGCTTTCCATGCTAAATCCTTAGAGGTAGAATCAATACTCATGAACTCTGATAAAGGCGAAATATTGATAGTAGTATGTTACAGATGCCCAGAAAATGGGAATGTAACGAGGCTTCTTGAGTGGAACAGTCTTATCAATGCAATCAAGAATCAGGGAGCAAAGCACTACATTCTGGGAGGTGATTTTAATGCCCATCATCCCTTGTGGGGGGCCACAAGAGTTTGCAGAAGTGGTCAAACTATTGCTGATCATACAGACTGCAAAGACTTAGTACTTCTAAATGATGGGAATCCAACCCACATAATATTGTCAAACGATACAGTTGCGTACTCATGTATAGATCTGTCCTTCTGTTCTCCGGGGCTAGCCCTTCTTGCGAGTTGGTCTGTCCTGGAGGACAGTTAGGGAAGTGATCATTTCCCAATTTTAATTGAAATTAATTGCGAACCAGAAATGTCACAAAAATTTGACTATAGATACAATACAGATAAAATTAACTGGGATTCATTTTATGAGGAGTTGGATAAACATAGAAATCTACTCAACAGTTTGGAATACTTAAATTTAAATGTTTCAGAAAGATATGATATATTTATAAATTGTTTGAACGAAAGCATAGTGAAATCTCTAACATCTGAGAGTGGGAAGCTAGCAGAAGGTTTTAGAGACAAAAATGACTTATTAAAAAATAAAAAAGTTAAAAAAGGTAGATGTATATGGTGGAATGAAAAGTGTGAGAAGGCAGTTAGACTACGTAAAGCGACTTATAAATCTATAAAATGTAGATATAATGAAAAACAATTTATAGAAGTGAAACGTATAGAGGCGCAAACAAGAAAAGTTTTAAAAGAAGAAAAGAAAAACTCATTCAAGGAATGGTGTAATTCAATTAATTCAGTGACATCGCGGATGTATATAGGAAAGTCAAAATGTTTAGTAATTCCTTTGGTAAATTCGAAATTCCCCGTCATGCGAAGGAAACAAAAAACAAGAAGATAGTATAACACAAACACTCGACACCTTATGTGCTCCTAAAGCTCAAATCACGAGGTCCTTGAAAGATTCGAATAGTTGCAATGAATTGGGAAACTCTTTCTCGTTTCTTGATAGTCCTGTTTCATTTGAAGAAATAGAATTTGCAATAAATTGCGCTAAAACCAAATCATCTCCAGGCTTAGATAGAATAAGTTATGTGATATTGAAAAAATTACCGGAGTTCTTTAAAAGAGCTCTGTTAGAACTATATAATGACTTCTTCGACAATAACTGTTTTCCTACTCAGTGGAAAGAATATCTTGTAATTTTTATACCTAAGAGCAACTCAAGTAAAATGTGGCCCATTGCACTAGCATCATGTATTCTTAAAATTATGGAGCGAATGATAAATGAACGCCTCTCTTGGTGGTTAGAATCGGAACTTTTATTAGCTCAAACACAATATGGTTTCCGTGAAGGAAAGTCATGTATAGACAATTTGACCATCTTAACAACTGATATACAACAAAATTTCTTCCAAAAGAAAGGTGTGACAGGCCTTTTTTTAGACAGAAAAGGGGCTTATGACAATGTAGTTCCTGAGGTACTCATAGATGAATTGGTAGAATTGAATATTCCTAAAAAAATCGTAAGCTTTATCGAAACCCTGACTTTTGACCGGCAAATAACATTTTTCACAGGCAAATCTATTATTGAAAAAACAATAAGTAAAGGATTACCTCAGGGAAGTGTCCTGAGCCCTATTTTGTATGCTATTTACACTAGAAACGCGGAAAATTTTGTCAATGAATCAACGAATATTCTCCAATTTGCTGATGACATCGTTATCTATGCGAAAACGGGAAACATTCATGAACAAATTAGCGAGTTAAAATTGAGTGCCAACTCACTTACCACATATTTTAAAAATCGAGGGCTTGAAATAGCGCCCGAAAAGAGTGTTTTAATCCACTTTGATAAATCTACCAAAAAAATTGACCGTAAAAGTAAATTGAAAATTAATAATTCATACATAAAATTGTCAAACAGTACAAGATTCCTGGGAATGTATCTTGATCGAAGACTTAACTGGGAAAATCACATTGGAAATGTGGTAAACAAATGTAACTTACCCATTAAAATTTTAAGTTGTCTACGTAGTACCTGGTGGGGTGCTGACCCAAAAACACTCCTTATATTATGTAAGTCACTGATTAGATCCAGACTGGAGTATGGAAGGTTTTTGATATCTCCCTGCTCTGGAAAAATATTCGCAAAACTTGAAAGCATTCAAAATAAAGCAATACGTGTCGCGATGGGGTATAGGAGAAGCACTCCTATCAATGTAATGTTAACAGAATCTAAAATTACCTTTCTAGCTTATAGATTTAAATTCCTATGTTTTAAGTACACTTTGAAATGTTTAGCATATGAAAATAAAGCTGTGATTCAAAACTTCGAAAATATTAGTGAATTATCAACGAATTTTATATTTGAACATAATTATAAAAAACCAATGACTGTTGAATGCTTCGAGGGTGTGTGGTTTTATAAAAATACTATCATAAATTCAAAAATTAACTTTAAGTTCCATGGTGAATATAAATATTCTTTATTTAAACCAAACATCGATTTTATTAGTGGAGAATCAAGGAGAAAAGTTGACTCCCCTAATATAGAGTTTGAGAGGCTCTTTCCAAGTAACAATGTGACGTACGTTTTTACCGACGGTTCTAAAATGATATACATATAATATAGATATAATAAAACATTTCTCAGACTGGTTTCGCGTCTTGGAGCCTTTACGTATCCCTTAATTTGAGTTACAAGATATCAGATCACGCGTCAATATTTACTGCGGAGTGTACGGCAATCATTGAAGTAGTTGATAAAATTATTTTTAATAATTTAGATAAAGTATTTATTTTCTCAGATTCAGAAAGCACTCTGAGGGCACTAAATGATATTAGTGGCAAGAGTTCCCCAATAATTAATAAGTTACGTCAAAAATTAGCCTATTGTAACGAAATTGGGGTTGAGATTACATTGATATGGATCCCTGCTCATGTGGGAATTGTAGGGAACGAAAAATCAGATGAAAATGCCAAATCAGCAGCAAAAAATGGTAATTTATTAATTGAACCAATTCCAGATTCGGATTTATTTGCGTTTGTTAAAAATAAATGTCATGCGAGAAACCGTTCGAAATGTATTAAAATAGGCGAAGAAAAGGGAACATTTTATTATAAAAATTTCTTTAATGATAAGAAAAAATCGTAGTTTGCCGAGGCTGATCTTCCGAGAAAAGCAATTTGTAGCATAAATAGAATTAGATGTAACCACACCTCGTTGAATAGTAGTTTATATCGCCAAAAAATTGTCAACGATGACATGTGTAGATGTGGCCTAGAAACTGACAATATCGAACACATCTTTTGGAAATGTGATTTGTATTTGCGAAAAAGAACTGTTATGATTAACGAAATCCGTAAAAATATTGTATTTGGACCTTACTCTATAATTTCCTTACTATCAAATTGTAATGATATAATTTTGTCAGCTATAGTTAAGTTCATAATGAGTATCAAACTAGATATATAAATTAACTATTTTGTAGCTAATTTCAGCGTAGGTTAAGATAGATTAAGTGAAAAATTATTTTGTAATTTCGCGCGCCTTAAGGCGAATACCTATGTATACATGGCTGTGTACCTTGTTGTGAGAGCCAATAAAAACTCAATATATATATACAACAATAACGTGATAGCCATGATCTTTCGGTATTCGAGCTTAGACAGAACTGATGTTTCGTCTTCCTTTTTGAAAAAATTCGAGAGCATGTTTTCGAGAATCGATTTCGTGCTTTCCTATATTTCTTTGAAAACTCTTGTAGTGTGACTCAGTTTCGCCTTATCACCTTGAATTTTAACTATCCCACTGATAATAGGTTTTAACAAGTGGGCCATTAGTTTGATGGAATCTCAAAACCGTCAAGAAAAAATAAGCTTTATCGTCGTTTCGTGAAGTTTAGCCTTATCATCTAATGCCACGGCCTTTAAATTTCTTTCATTCACAATCAGACTGTCCAAACATCTCAAAATCGAGCCCCAACGAGACATCCCAGAAATTTTTAAAGATACAAACTTTTTATTACCGTGATCGCGATTATTAGCTTCCTCTAAGAGGAGTGCACTATTGAAGTGCGATGTTTTTACCTAAGTCACGATTAAAACCGCTGCAATGCGGAGCTTCTTAAAACTATCTAGTTTTAATATATTTTCTACTAAAAGATTTAAAATATACGCGCAACAACCATGAAAATAAATATACGCGTGTTTGAACTTTTCTTCTAAAATTTTCCACACGGCCCTCATCTTTGACTCATTGTCAGTGCAAAACCCAAGGACTTTTTCTTCTTCGATCTGCTGTATGACACGAGACATCTCTGTTGCAACAAAGTCGGTTGTTTGACGGTGTGCAACCGTTGGGACGATAGAGAAGACGATTGGCTCTGGTATCGTCACTAGGTAATTAATAATCCCTTCCTTGCGAATGTTGCTCCATCCGTCACACTGAAGTCCAACCGTTTTTACCTCGTCGATTTTTTTTAGACATTGTGTTCAATGTTGTCATGCACAGTGTTCAAAAGCGCATTGGACAACTTATTTCTCGATGGCATTGTGAAAAATTCCTTCCAGTATTTGTTATTAACCATATTCAACTGTGCTCCAGATGTATATAGAGCGACAGCGAAAGATTGTTGGCACTTTTCATTTTCTTCAACAGTCGTCGAATCAAAATAAGTGCTATTTTCCGGTGTTTAACTGCCTTTTGATATCCTTGTTCCTTCCTATCTTCATCGCTGTTAGATTCTAAAAATATTTGAGGTTATGTTTAAAAAAAAATTGAAAAGGTTTATTAAGATATTATATTTTAAAGAAATTATATTAAATTTCATACCTAAAGTGTGTTGAGCAACGAAACTTTTTTCCAAAACAGATTCATGTTTCCCTTTCATGGGAAAATGAAAATTAGTCCGTGTGTGTTGTTGTCATATACCCGAAGCCTGGCATCCAGTATGGCTAAATATCCATTGACGAGAGTAGACGTGAAAGCGATCGCCATTCACGAGAGATGCATGGAGAGATGCTGGACAACGTCATTCTGGGTCAGATACCAAAAAAATCGTGCTGGGTTTCGTCGACAATCAAGCTTTTAACTGTGATATTGGCGTCACCCCGCTCAGTTTCAAGAACCACTGTATTAGTTACGTCGCTCTTCAAGTGAACGGCGTCGAGGTCTCGAGTAAAGCACTGCAACCTGACTTTGCAAACAATTTATTTGTCGATGCTTATCACACGCTGTTTTCCGGCACGGGGATTCACTTTACCGACAGCGGAAACTGCATAACCAGGTCGGATTGCCCCAATGGGTTCTGTCTAATGGCGTTTGACGTGCATCCCCCGCCCCCACGACCTATCGGCGAATTCGACACGCACTGGAACCTTGTGAAACACGGTAGCGTGCGAATAGAAGTACGCTTTTCAAAGGCTCTGGCTAAAACGGTGAACTGTATTATCTACGCAGAATAAGACAACATTTTCGAAATCAACGCTAAACGACGTAATAGATTATAATGGTGATTATCGATTTTGGAGGCTGAAAAAAGCATAAAAGCCCCTCCGCACGTTCAAAAATGTGTATTTGACGGTATGAGAGGATCCTGATGGATACGCTCCAGATACACCGAGCATTGTAAAACCTACACGAGAATATTTCAAAGCGAGGCATCTGCAACTTTAGGTCATTTTTTTTTTTTGCTTTTTTACATCATATGTCTCACACTAACGATTTTGTTTTATTTTGTAACATCTTCGAAAATAATTATACTACCAACGACGAAATTGTTCAACGACACTTTTAACAAATTAGAAGCAACCATGTGAGACACGACCCGTGTCAGGTTTGTATGCAAAAGTGCCACGCTCGTAATTCAATGCTGTAATTCAACAAGCTGTAATTCAATGCTCAATAAACAAATTAAAACGTAAGAAAAATCTGTCTAGTTTTTTGCAAACCTTGCAAATTCCAACCCTTGTCTCCAGGAAAATTGATGTACCAAGACGACGTACCAAGAATCTCGTCCATGACCTTAATATAACCCATCGCTTGTTGCGTTCTGCAAACTTCAGCTGGTGCAATTGCACCTCACGCGGTACCCTGCCGTTACTCCAGACAGAGAGTATGAGTTATGGGTTCTGAGCACTGTAAATTCTGTAAATTTGCACGACGTTCGGGTCCGCGGCGAGCTACAATGCGATCGACTAGTTGATAAAACGTTTGAAGGAAACATTTATCACGGACTGGAAGGTAGTTTCGGGAAATGTGCCCTGAAATTGGCTCGTATGTGTGGGTGTAAGCATTGATGACAAGAACTATAGCATTTATAACTTTACAGACGAGATCGCTGTGGACATGGCGACGGAGCGTCTCGCACACTCTGAAGCAGCACAACCTTCAGCGCACGCTTCTCAAAGTTCCACATTTCCGTGTTCTGTGATGTCGACGCCGTACCAATCTCAAGACATGCAATCTTTGATCTCAGAGATACAGCCGTCTGCGTCGTCCCCGTCGATGGGATTGTCGTCTCGTACTTCACCGGACCAACTGTTGGAGAGTGATGAAACAAATCAAATACTCTTAGAATCAGACGGTGACAGCAGGTGATAGATAACCGTCAGACAACGGCGTCGTTATATTAAGCGACACCGGTGACTCGGGGTACGATACGCTGGAATGAGATACACTCCTTGTCGATAAATTTACTTCATGTAGTGTTATTTTCATTTCTGTCGGTACCGGTAAGATATTTTTTTTACAAAAATTTTGATAAATAATTTTATTTTTAAATAACGAATTTTTTATTACACGTATTTCATTTATATCGTTTACAATTTTCAGTTTTATATTTTGTTTCATTGTGTTACATTTTTCTATCCTTTTGCCAAAATTACTTTCATGGTCATTTTTCGGCTGTTTTTATCTTGTGGGACGCTGGGGTTACTACCTGCATCTGTGTTGTAAACTAGTGAAAGCTACCCAGGTCATTTTGGAAAGATTTTCCGCATTCCAATCATTCTTGTTTAATTTTCACCACGGATTATCTCTTCGGCCAAGATTCAACGGCACGTGTTGTTTCTGTTCCATTCTCAAAAGAATAACGTTGAGAAATAGCGCTCACGTATGTTCAAATAAACCGACGTCTACTTTGGTCATCCAGGGGGCGCTACCTATGGGTCACCCATTATCAACGAGGGACGCATGGCCCTCAGCCTATTTTGCTGGAGGTCACCTGAGGAGCAGGTCGCTGACCCCTCTCCGAATTCACACTGTGACGCGCTTATTGAGCATTTGATTGTTTATAAATACAACATTCATTGAACGTTTTTATTTCATTTTTATCCCATAACCTTCTTTTTCCATTAAATAAACATCGTGAAATCGGACCTTTTCATGAGATAAGGGTCCTTAGCGTCAAGCACGTCGACGCCTCAGTTATTCGCCGAGTTTCTTTCATGCAAGACGTGTGTCCAGTTTTTTTGTGCTTGTGTGCCAACGATGCTTCGCGAAGGACCCGCACAATTTGACGCGGGCTATTTCTGGCCCCGTCCTTGTGCCTCACAGCGAATGTTCGCCGCCGTGCACGACGTGTTTCGTGGGTGCGACGTGCTCCCGTCTGTGGTGACCGACAATGAGGTCGAGGTGATCCGTGCCGCGTACATGACGCCCCGCGGATCTCTGGGTGCACACACGGTGCTCTGGCGGACGTCGGTCGATAGCTTTCTCGAGCTGTACGTTGGCGTACAGCTGTGCGCTGTGCAGCCATGGCGGGTCAGCCCGTCGTAAACTTTTTTCTATTATTTAGAAAAAAAATGTAAGTACAATTTTATTCCGTTCTTTTCCTTTTTCTTTACTTCACTATTCTTTTCATGTAGTCCAAACGGCATGACCCGTTGTAACCCGATCGCATTTCTACCGCTGCGTCTGTATTACATTTCTTCGAATTTTTACACATGCTTATTTTCACGTTGAAATAATATCGTACTTTCTCGATTGTTGTATTCGCTTTACTCTCGAAAGAATTTTAAACTTTGTTCATTTTTTGTTATTAAACATTATTTGTTCAGTTTTTCACTTAATTATGTCGCTTTTAGATTGTAATATATATTTAGCTAATACACGATGTTTTTACAGGTTCCACGAGCGCGATCCAGAGGTGTGTACCCTGTGGCGGGGATTTTCGAAAAAGAGGGTCCCCCGCCCCTCACAGACAGAACTTAGGGCTTTTACGCCCGCTTAAAGCCAGCATCCGCGGGGCCTTTAGACACCACCATCCTTTTAGAATCGTCTCCGCGGGCGGCATCTTTTTCGGGACGGCCAGGACCCCCGATGAGGAGGCGGCGATGCGCCAGTCACTCGCGCTCCTCACGTAAGTAGAAACTTTTATATTTATAATAATTTGTTTAATATTTTGATTAATAATTTTTCGTTTCCAGGTTTCCATGCTCTAGTGGCGAGTCACCAACGGTGGCGCCACTACCCTGTAAAGCCATTTGGTAAGTTGTATAAATATGTATACAGAGTGTCAAAAAAGTTCCGGGACGGTCAAATAATTCGCGAAATCCACGACAAATGAGGGAAACAAAAATACACGTACCAAATATTTTTCAAAGACTTATCCAACGATACCCAACTTGTCCCTCCAGCCCCCGCCCCCGGGGGTGGGGCAGAAGAAAATTCAAAATCTTAAATGGAAACTCCCATTTTTTGTTCCACATTCGGATTTTCCGTCTCAAAATACGAAAGTTTTGTCTGAAACATTTTCTCAGATTCACGCTAGATTTCCGGTAGAACCGGTAAAATATTTCGAGAAATTTCGAACAAATTGGAAAAACGACGTATCGTATATTTTTTGAAAACTTATCCAACGGTACCCAAATCGAACGCCCCCCATCCCAACCTTGACCCCGGTGGTAGGGGCGGAGGTAACTTTAAAATCTTAAACGAATTTTTGTGCAGTTTTGAACTCTGGAACAGAAAATAAAAACCTTTTATGCCAAGTTGGCCTCGACTCCCGGGGCATCGACCCCGGGGGTGAGGGGGGGGGGACGTGCGGGGAGAAAGCAGAGTTATTTACAACCTCCTCGGTGTTTTCACTATCGGGGTGCTTTTTTCAGATGAGTTCCCTTGCCTCGCACTTTCGGGGTGCTTCGTCAGGTGAGTCCCCTTGCCTCTCACACCATGGAATCAAATTAAATGCTCAAACTGTCCTCCATTCTGTTCTTAACAATAAGCAAGTCGATGATAAAATGCTTCAACAGAATTTGTTAAGTATTGTGGAGGAATTAAATCACATTCATCAATGATTTTTTGACGCAATTCATTTAAATCAAGGGGTTTAGTTTGGAAAACTTTATCCTTGAGATATCCCCATAAAAAGTAGTCAAGAAGAGTGAGATCTGAAGACCTAGCTGGCCATTCAATAGTTCCTCTTCGTCCAATGGGGTGCTGCTCCGTCTTGTTGAAACCAAATTTGGGCGAAATTTTCTCCAGCAATTTATCTTATTGCCGGAACAATTTGATTTCGAAGCGTGGCTTCGTACTTTTCAGCGTTAAGATTACCATCAATAAAAAACGGCCCTACTATAATTGATTGTTCAAAATTCCTGCCCAAACATTTAATTTCTGAGGATATTGAGTTCTACTCTCTCGCATCCAAAAAGGATTTGTATCTGACCAATATCTGCAATTGTGTCGATTGCAATTACCACTCAGTTGAAAAGTAGCTTCGTCGGAGAAAACAATGTTAAATGGTAGATCGGAATCATTATTAATTCTATCCATCATATCCTCACAGAATTCTGTCCGTAGATCAGAATCATCTTCATTTAACTCATGAACTAAACTCATTTTGTAAGGATGAAATTTCAATTTTTTCAAAATATTGTGAACTGACATTCGGCTCATTTCGTACTCTTGTGCAGCTTTACGAGTAGTGTCGTGAGGATCTTCAATGAAGGACAGTAAAAGAGAGATTTATCGTCTCCTGTTGACTTACTTGGTCTTCCTGATCTGTCGTGATCCTTAACTCTACGTGTCTCTTCAAACCAGTTAACAATTCTTTCAACTGTCGATTTGGAAATCTGGTTTCCTTCGTTCCTAAAAGTTTCATTAAAAAGATCTTTTACCTCTGAATAAGATCTTTTTAAATGACCCCAGCCCCTCATCATCAATAGAGTTATTCTGTGCTGTTCATTAAGACGATCCATCGTAGAAATTATTCTTTCCAACGTAAACGTGACAAATGAAAATTCTAATGCAGTGATGTCGTTTACCAGAATTTACGATGAAAAGGCCAAGTTCCAAATCTAAGCGTGAATCGGAGAAAACGTTTCAGGCAAAACTTTCGTATTTTGAGACGGAGAATCCGAATCTGAAACAAAAAATGGGGGTTTTCATTTAAGATTTTAAAGTTGCCCCTGCCCCCACCCCCAGAGGCGGGGGCTGGAGAGTCAAGTTGGGTATCGTTGAATAGGTCTTCGAAAAATATTTGATACATGTATTTTTGTTTTCTTCATTTGTCGTGGATTTCGCAAATTATTTTACTGTCCCGGAACTTTTTTGACACCCTGTATAATGAATTTAGTTGTTAGGATTGCGGTGTCACCTGACACGTTCTGTGCCTCCATCGGCACGCAGACCTCTTCCGACAGCGTGTCTATTGGAACACAGGCTACGAAACGCCTGCCGAACGCGCCGTCACGGGTACGCATCATCTTGCAGTCGTCTTGCGCCACGTGGAAGGCACCGTACGAGGAGGACTGCAGCGTCAGCAAGACGGCTCTGAAGCATGCTCCACAAAGGCGACGTTACTTCATTTTGCATACTTTTATAGATTTTTTATATTTAAAAATTTGTATTTATATCTCTTCCGCTTTACAGATCTACCGCG
>JAQQRF010001164.1:0-34512 GCA_030523145.1 Trissolcus brochymenae
AATATTATAAAATTAAATATTCTAGAACGTTTGGTTCACTATTTTGAACGTATTTGAACCTTGAACCTAATTAGGGCCCATTTCTGTTTGCCGATTTCGATTAAATAAAGGGGAGGCATAACACGCTGGAAAAAAGCCTCACTTTAACCTTATTCTTGCCCTATAGGGGCCGGACAAGATTGAAACGGGCCGAATTACATTTCTACTTGGGTATTTAAAGAACATATTAGATTTAAAAAAATAAACAAAAAATAATTGTCTACCTATATTGAAAAACAATTTTTGGAAAAAAAAGAAAATACAGCAGAAAGGATGAAGATAGATAAAGAAGGAACAATAAGCGCAGTCAAACCGAGCATAGGGGCGGGGGGGTGTTCAAATGAGCGTCGGGGACTAGGGCGTAGTCCCCTAGTTAAATAAAAACAAAACCTATGAACTCAACAAATGCTTACATTTTCATTTCAGAACACATCAATTAAACTATATTTTGGAACATGAGACAGTGGCAGAGGGCTTTTGAGGGTACGATGGGAAATCTCAAAATTTTTTCTAAATTATACAAATTTTTCGAAATTCGAATTTAATTATGAGAATTTTTATAAATTGACAAACTTGTGTAAATGACAGGATAAGTAGCCTTTGAACTAAAAAGACAATTAATCATTTTGTCCCCGAGTAAAAATTTTTCCATCATTTTTTGATTTAAAAAAAATCAAATGTTGATTATATCTTTTTTGACGAGTCAGTTTTCTAATATGATCGTCAGTTTCAAATGTAGTTGTAGATCAGTGGACAGGACGGATGACTATCACTTTAAAACCTGGGTTCGATTCCGAGTTGTGTGCTAAAGTTCTAAACTTTAAAAATCAGATAAAAATCTTTTGAAATCATATTTAAAATTTAGATTTTGATAAGAATGAGATCAAAAACTGTTTCATTTTAAGATAAAACAGTGATAAAAATCTGATCAAAAAGATATAGTCAGCAATTTGATATTTTTAGATCAAAGAATGATGGAAAAATTTTTACTCGAGGAATTCATTGTGCGTCCGAAACAAAGGCAGATCTTCTGCCTTCATAATAGATAATTCTTTCGAGAAACTAATTTCAGGTATTCGGCGACTCGCCGCTGCGTTAAATTGACTTTGCAATTGATTTTATATTCTATTAATTTATTTATTTTTATTAATGTATGTCACTGGGTAATTCTAAAATGCTTTTTCTGTTTTCTTTTATTTCTTATTTTGTGTCATTTTTTTAAATTCTTTCTGCACTTTTATTCTTTTTTAAATGTCTTTCTAATCTCTTTTTTCTATTTTTCTTTTGTCTAATCAAATATTAGGATTTTATATACATTTAAATACATTTAAAAATATATAAATTACGGCGATTCAAAGTAACCTCGCTAACAGTAACGCCATATATCTGATATTCGCTTTTGAAACTCACTTTTTATCAACAATCGTCGTTTCGGTAATTCTGACCTTAAGCAATTTTATCTCAAGTTTAGCTGAAGGCACAAGACGACAGATTCATCATCATTAAGGATCGAGTTCAATTCTCTGACAACAACATATACTCTAAGTTAAACTTCGTTTTAAATTTTTATTTTTCAGATTAAAAACTAATTCAACATTTTATTTTAATTTAACTTAAATTGCTTACTTAAAATCTTAAAATTCTTTAGTTTATTGAAAGATTTTATTCACTTCTTAGTGTCACTCACGTGCATTACTTGTTTTAACATGTTTTTTTCAGATAAATTTTTTGATTAATTTTTACAATAAATGGTACATTTTTCCGTAAAAACTGTGTAGACTGTAGCTGTGTGGGCCCGCAGCACTGGGTCCATAACATGTTAGCTATGGGTTTCTTAGTAACAAAATAAAACAACAGTTCTGGGTTCTATCATTCTCTAAATTTGTTTGTCTTTCTCATATATATCATTATGCAAGACTTAACCATGTGAGAGCGGTCCTAATTGCTACCACCATGTCTAATACGTCATAGACTCCTGGCCTCAACCGAGCTCATATGCATATGTGACCACTAAATCATATTTTTTTCATTATTTGAAATCATTTTTTTTTCTTTTTTTTTTTTTTTTTTTCAGAAAATAAAACTATCGATGCTATATCAGATTTTCAAGCAACTTATATTTAAGATATTTGATGTCTAGAAGAATCAAACGATATAATCTTTGACGTGCTCAACAAAATGTTAGTAGTATTGTAAGTAAAAAAATTACGTTAAATTTATACCTTGAAAAGACGTTCACAAGCTATGCAGACCTTTCTGTTTTGCGTACTGAAGCAATTGCTCACATGTAGTTTTGCATGCAAATGCCTCAGCATTGCACGTTTTTACAATACTATTTTTTTTTGCTTGAATGAAATAAAACAACCGTCGGTTTGAATCTACGAAACCAAAATACATTTATTGTTTGCAAAAAAATGTTTTACTCCATATGAATTTTCGTTACGGTCCGATAAATTTTTTATAACCCAACGCATCGTGACGAGAAATTCGTTCATCCGCTTTTTGCTCGCTAAATTGTAAATTTTACTAAATTGTAAAATTTGCAGAAAATTACGTCGAGTCAGAGTACCGCAACTTTACAGGCTGATGCTACTGCATCCGAGTTAGCGCGAAGCTGCAGCGTGCAGATATTAGATATTGTATAAAAAAAGTAATAACACGTACATTGTGTGCGTGCTGACACAACATACTTTGCATTGCAACTCAACAAAGCCCCAAGAATTTTATACGTATGGTGTCGCGCGCATGCAGCGCGCAGGTTAACAGCTCGGAGTTGTCTCTGTTTTGCCTTTAGTGCCGGATTAGAGCAGCTTCAGTGGAATTCAGAAGTCGCTTAATCATTTTCATTACTTGACACTGGCAGCGTGTGTCTTGCACATTCGCGAAACCTGTTTTTGTGTGTGCACACGCGCACAGTATCGTTGTACGAACAAGCGCTCAGCAAAAGTTAACAAAATGTATCTCGCGTTTCATTCTCGAAAATCGTCTTGTTTCACTTGCTTGAAGTGAAAACGCAAGCACCAAAATTGAAGAGGAGGGGTGGCGTTTACAAGCATTGAAGCTAAATACGCTCGTTGTCTGCTTCGATTAGAGTCAAGTTGCCGCGAATCGTGGAGAAAATGGCCGCGCCCGCACTTGATGCAAAGTGCCAGTTAGTGTAATTGCGATTTGCTAAACTCCAACTGATCATTTGGTATGTTTATCTCGCAGTTGTCGGCGCTTACCCGACGTCTGGTAAATGCCGAATAATTCGACATCATTGCTAATTTCTGATTGCTATACTCGATTCCAATATTAGTCTATAATGAGACAGCAACATTCTTGAAACAATGACAGTCAATTTATTTTCATTTACTTTAGCAGTCAATACAAGATTATAATCCTTTACAACTCTAGTGAAATTCACCTAATAACATCCAAATATTTCTTATCGCCGTTGTTAACTGTTGTTTGTATTGTCAGGTTAAAATTTACTCAAAGACCTAAAAAATTTAATTATTTTCAATAGATTTATTGTTTGTCAATTATTTCTACTAATTACTAAAATGGTTGTGAGTTAATATCTTTTTTTGTAGTTAAATGATTCATAGATGATGATACATATTGAATTAGAAAAACGCGATACAAATTTATTCTTTTGCTATGCAACGTTGAGGGTAGAGTAGATTGTCAAAGATGAAAAATATAGAAAATGATGATAAATTATAGGCATTGCAAATGTCAGGTTTGAATTTGACGAGAGGCAAAAGTTTTACGGTATGTAATATTGGCTTGAACAGACCGATCCAAGCAGGTTGACGCTCATTTGTCATTCTTTAATTAGAGTTTCGAGACTTGAAAATTTCCTAATACAAATGAGAAAGAGATTGACTATAATTTAAAGGCCAGACCGTGGCTCAGATTTTAATAACTAGGCAGACCTATGCACAATGAGAAGCTGACAAATGACCCTGCGACATGGCTAGAAGCAGCAACATCGATCCCACTATTACTGTTTCCTTTCATCCTGCCACCTTGTCTCTTCCTCACTAATAATGGTATGTCGTTCTAATAAAAAAAACTTGCTCCCACCAGCCTTTACGAAATTCGACTTTTCATCATACAATTTCTTACAAACAGATATAACTCCAATTTTTTTTATTCTGATCGACTCATGAATCTTTATTTCATGAATGCTCCGAAAAGCAAACTCCGACGTGAAATTAGTAAAACATTGTCTCATTAAAAATTTTTGATATTTCAATTCCAAATGGTCTTTTCACTACGAATTGAATTGTAATGAAGAAAAAAACATACGATCAAACGTGATAGCGGGTACAAATTTTCCGCTCTGTTTTACCTGATTATCGCTGTCCATCGGAGTACCATCGCTGTTAACGTAGTTTTCACGTATAATCAGTTTCTAATTCACTTTGAGTATAGTCCATCACAATCCATCCTTCATTTTAATTGAAATCTAAAACGCACGCTGTAAACGCAAGCGTACATTATTTTGCAAAGAGCGGAAGAAAAACAAAAAACGTGAGGGTATGTAAAAGAAATAAAACCTGCAAAAGTATAAAAGTGAAATAATAATTGATCGACTTTCTCGCGCGCGCGGCACTGTCATCTAATATTCGCGAGCGACACACAAAAGAAGCTACAAAATTGATTTTTACACGTGACGGGGAAAAAGGAAGCGCGAAAAGCCAAAAAGGCGAGAGAAGGTAAAAAGCGAGTCTCCGGCATTTGAAGCTCTCTCAGGAACGAATTTCGCATCGAACTGAATTTGAAGAAAAGAGGAGAAGCTTTAATGTATGTAACGTGGAAAGCGGCTCGGTATAATATCGGATTACTAGATCCCGTTTCGTCATTTCTCTTGTCGAGACGGTGTGAAACGAGCAGGAAATAAGAAGAGATGTGTATAGAGTATCTGGTTGACATTACGTGTTGAAAGATCACACACAAGTTACACGCGAAGTAACATTATTTAGGGGGACGCGGTGTAAAAAAAAGTGTGACATTAAGGGCTCGAGTATTTACCTTTCAGATGGCTCTTATCGAAATTCAGGCGAATAGGCTTCGAGTTTTCGATCGCGGAGTGTGCGGAACGTCGACTGGAAAAAGGGTAAATAAAAGAGGCAGTGGAAAGAAAAGCGGATCGACTCATCGACCCATTAAGCGTCGTATTTCACGAACCGGGTACTAACAACAGAGAGCAAGATAGAGAAAGAGAAACGGGAGAGGGCGAGAAAGAGAGCGCGATAGCTCATACGGGATGAGCTTTTTCCTTTTACTTTCCACAAGAATGATCTCGAGGCCTCTTCACAAAGGCGCCAGCGGCGCCATAAAAAGGGCAATTTGGCGAACGCGAAGGCGACGATTATAGTCGTATCGACGATACCGCGAAAAGTCAATGATCGATCGGCCGACTGCACCGGGCGAATCGCGACAAAGCCGTCGTTAAGTTGGGCTGTTGCGCATCGATAATGTAGGTGCAACCGTTTTCCCATATTTGCCGCTCCGTTGTCGTCTGCGTTTTATTGTACGAATTCGACGATCATTTTATTAAGGAAGATGACGCACAAATTTATTGCGTCACACTTTTTACAGATGAAAGTTTTTTTAATTTAATCTTTTTTTTTTTTAATCGACGGTAAAATTATCATTTTGGAATGAGGTCTGTCTGTTAAAGAAAAAGTTGAAAAAAATATTTGAAATAAAACCTTTGACGTAAGACTGTAAGAATAATTGAAGGCTGTACAAAATAATAGAACCATCTCATTGTCATCAGAATTAAGAAGGATTTATTAGATTGACTTAGCGAGAATTAAAGATGGTAATCAAATGCCAATCTTAATAAAGATTTGAAATATAAATAACTGATCACGTTGGATGGCTCTTTTTTTTATCTCATCCATAAATTTAATTTTCTTTCATTGCATCTGAAGCGTTTATCTCACTTTTTTATACTTGGGTACAAAACATTTTTAAAAAATGCGTATTAAATATAACTTGAGAGTGTTTTCCATTACAGTTGATATCTAATTTAGTGAAAATTAGACCTATGTTCATAATAGAGCATAAAAATTATGTCAAGGATTTTATTTATAGTAATTTATTTATACAATGACATTGCAGGAATGAAATGATGCGTCGAAAATATGATTAGAAAATTATTTATATTCTAAATTTAATTTTATTATTTATTGACTAATTATTGAAATAGTTTTATAACTATAGTATGATTATGTTTGAAATATTTGTGAACTTAAAAAAAGTATCACTCGCGTCAATATATTTTCGCTTAGATTATCATCTTGTATATTAATGTGATCCAATATTTATATAATCATTATGTTTCATTTTTCAGTTGCATAACACACAAAAAGTATCAAAGAGGTAGTAATGTAATACCATTATAAGTCTTACACTTAATAGATCGTCATAAAACTTTTGGGGTAACTCAAACTAAATTAAAAGTGAAATTAATAACAATTTCTGTCGAGATTCGTGATCACATTTTGTATTAAATTATCCGATGAAAAAGTATTTGAAAAAATGCAGAGTGCCTTTAAATATTGAAGCTGATGAAAAATTATAATGAGACTTAAATATTTCGATTAACTCACCCTCACGGACGAAAATTATATTTTAATATATAAATATAAATAATAAAATATCTGGTTTATGTATTTTTTATAAATTCAATATACAAATTTAGGAAATATAAAATAAAATATATTTTATTTATAAAACATTTATAAAAAGCGGCAATAAGGCACATAAATTAAAATATATTTCAACAAATATATTTTCGTCCGTGAGGGCAACTATAAATCAAAGTGTAATCGCGATTTTAAGAAACAATTTGTGCACACGAGCACCAGCATCAACACTTTATTATAACTACATCAAGTGATGTGTGTATCAAAACTTGTTGGATATGAACGAATTATAGTTCAAAGATAAATCAACTTCCAATCATTGACAAACAGCCGGGACACTTTATTTCCCTATTTTTGATATCGCGCCATATTAATTTTACTTTTAATTAAATATCGTACGCGAAAGTAATCGCATGAAATGCAATAAAAAGTTTTCAGCGGCAAAAAGTTCTTTATGGGTTATCAATAGACTGTTAAAATTCACTATGAAATAGTTTGAAATGATGCTCGTAGTTTAATTTCGTATTATATTTGAGCTTTGAAAAAAAAATTATTTTAAAAATCAAAGATGAACGGCGAAGTGTGCTTTGGAGTGATATTATCGTGGGGACATTAGTTATATTTTATACCTTATTTGCTTATCAGCGAGTAAAAGTAAAGAACATGAAGGGGAATGTCATTTACTGCAAAGCAACAACGAATTTCACATAGGAATCCCGAGATCTGACCAATTTATTATTCTCATAATCGGTCGCAATCGGTACGTCACACAATGGCCCGGCGCGTGGCACAACAGTGTGTGTTTATAGAATTTATTGATGCATCGTCCTCTATTAGAATGACAAAACCGCATTGTTCGTGTAATTGTATAGTATATGTATACCCAGAAACTCATCGTTTCCTGCATGGTTCCAGTTCGATCTGCACGAGTTTAGTTGCTCTGATCTAATATGCTCGGAATCATCATTATATCGCGGCGTTATGCGACACCCGATCCCCAGACGGAATCTAACCAAAACCAATCATTCCGCTTCCCCAATATGCGACTGGGTCGTTTGTTTTCGCCAACCGTAATGCACATTTATAACTGTCGTTGATCTTACAAAATCATTAGCTTTAGCAAAGAAAAAGTAAACGATTTTTTCTTCTTCAAAAATTTCCTAATCCTAATCTCTTGCGAATTCAACCGAAATTTTTCGTCTCCTAGTGTATAAATCTTTTTGTTACAAAGTGTTATGTTTGTATTTTTCACGTACAATGGTTGTTAATAAAAAAATTACCTTTATATATATTGGAGCTAAAGAAAAATTCGCATACATTAAACATTGTCGAACTTTTATAAAACAGATCGTTTTATAATGTTATATGAATCGATGTACTATTAATCATATTAAACTACTAACATTGGGCGATATAAAATTGCGGATGAGCAAACGGTTAACGCCACTAATACTACTCGCGGACATTTTTCTTCCAACGTCACGTGCAAATAACAGAATAATCAATCAAATATTTTTTTGGTCCGATATTGGCAACATTTTCGGTATTTGCCTCTGTGCGTTGGTTTTTAAAAAAGGTATTATTAATAATGCGTTATCGAATGATTAAATTTCATTTCATGAAAAAAACTTCGTATGAAAATTTAATTTGAAACATATCAAATTGTAACGGATTTTTGTTCAATTTGGAATTTTACTTTGTTGTGTTGAATTTTGTAAGCAGAAAAGAGTAAACGGGTACAAAAATTGTACACTCTTTATCGACTTATCTGAACTAAAAAAATTAAAATGTTCACATCATCAGCGCGATGAATGAAATTAAAGTAACTTTACATCTACTTTCGAACGAAGGAAAAAAATTGCTGCAAACATTAAACTAGATTGTAAAAGCTTCGGACTTGTTTTTAGTTGAGAATGCTAATGCGATCATTCTTTGCACTGGATTGCTAATTTTCGTTGCAGAGCAAATTGATTTACAAAAAGTTTTTTTTTTAAGAATTCGACTATCTTGGTGAAACAAATAAATGATTGTATTGAATGCAGAAAATGTTCAGTTGCTCTTGTATGTAAAAGAGACTGAAAATTTTTTCTGAGCTCCGGCCTCTCGAATCTCTACAAAGTAGCAGTTGAGGAGAATAGTAAAAGCGTAACAGAGAATAAGATTGTCACCAGGCAAAAGTGAGATGAACTGTGACGTTTCTATAGACATTCATCATTCACGTCTCACAGTGGCCTATACTTTGCATTTTTTGTCTTTTATCTTTTTCACCCTTTTTTCTATTTTAGTCTGAATCTCTTTTTCTTCTTTTACAAACGAGTAATTGAAGTTTCTGTATGCAATCGAATCCCCTCAAAAGCGTGCATTCAACAAACTTTTGGCCGAGTTAAAAATTATAAATAAACCAAACCTATAACCAAATGGCATAAACAAAACAACGACTGAAACTTGAAACGCAAACCTGTTATTAAATTGAAAGTGCTTTCGATGTTAAACTGGCTGTTTGAAAACAAAGAGTACATTTCAAATTCCATCATGTAATAGCCACAAAATGTTAATTAATTTTAATGTTAATAACATTTCAATTAATTTATACTGTTTCTGAAGAAATTACATTGAAACCTATATTGAAGCTGAATTCACAAATTCGAGGAAGCATGCCAAGTGAGAGCTCTCGAGATGTCATAATTCTAATGATCAGTGCACACGATATACGTTGGGATATATTCTCGCGGAGCATAAACAGGCTAACACCAAAGAAATCGAGGAGAAAATCGTGCAGCGAGAAGAAGGAAAATATGTTGCCAGCGAGCGAGATTGCACGCGTCGCGTAGTGCGCGCAAAATTACCGTGTCTCAAGTTCGCAAAGTTACTCCGTAACTCGTAATCTCGCCGACGTTTCAAACTTGGATGAAAAAGTTTTCGCGATTGCTCTGTCCCCCTGTTTTCTTAGCTTCACATCTATTCATCCGCAAGTGCATCGCACTATATTGCCTCTGCGCGAGGCACAACATCAAATCTTTATCTCCGCTGGAGTGACTCGGTGCTCACGAAGCAAACCCCCTACCGAGGTTGCAATAACCTTTCAGTCTTAATCAAACCTACCGTCTTCATACTTTTTCCATATGCTTATCACATCCTCAAGGACCCAAAATTCCGAGCCGATATTACTGGTGGAGATACAAAAATTGCACATTTACCGTAAAAAAAATGTCAGTCGAAAAGTTTGACTCACCAATTGGAATTTTTTCCGGCGAGTTGACAGAGCACACAATCGGCAAGATTGGCAGTAGCAGTAACAAGAGGATCACGACACTTTTTGAAGACATTGCTAACGTCGTTTGAACAAAACCTTGACAACACTGTGAGGTGCAACAACGCGTAAAAGACGAGCCCGCGCCGGCGAGCATCGTCCGCGCTCGGTGGTCTGACACAAACTGGTGTTTTCTACTTGACGTAAACTCGTATAGAGCTTGAACCGCCCCAGCATCCAATCCCAAGCGCAGCTCTCCGGTCGGTTCGTCGGCCGCCCCTCAACGCTGCCGCCGCCGCCACCGCCCCAAAGTCCTGACTCCCTCCGCCACCCGGTTCACCGCCCTGGCACCCGGTCGTCCTACGTTCCCCCGCTCTTACAGCCGCCATCAACCCCAACTAACGCACAGACTCTTCCACAACAAGGCACAAGCGCGCGACCCTTTTCACAGCGAGCGGATCATAGTGGTTATCCCAGTGTCTTGCCGTTGTTACCGACGATGCGCTTCTTACTACTTGCTTACTCGCTTGTTCATTTGCTTGTTTATTTATTTTCCCATAGACTCCAGGATAATTATTCAAAATGAAAAGACAACTTTCAACGGGTTTTATCATTTGGATTTATTATTCTTCCTATAAAAAATACATAATATACTTTATTTTTTTTTTTTATTTTAATTAAATTATGTTATACGAAACTGTTTCTTCTTTTTTTAGCCTAAAAAGTTATTCGAAATTGTGACATATGAATTCAAATTTTAAAAGATTTCACAAAATGTTTTTTTTTTTTTTTTTTTTTTTTTTTTTTTTTTTTTTTTTTTTTTTTTTTTTTTTTTTTTTTTTTTTTTTTTTTTTTTTTTTTTTTTTTTTTTCTCTTAAAATCATTAACGTGACGATCAATACTTTTTTAACTTAAAAAAAAGGCATTTTTGTTCTAATCAGTTGGAATGATTTTTACCCGGGCAAAATAAGGGTAATGCGAGGAGGGTTGGTATCGTGATGATTCGGGTGCAAAATAACGCTATGAATTTTGCGGTAGCTCGAGCCTACTGTGACCGCACAGTTTCGTATTTCGGTGATTGCATTTGTTTGGTCGAAAATCGTGCGACATTGACGCTACTTTGTTTTCAGCGGGTGCTGTTATCAGTCTGCTGCATTAATTAACAATTAAGCGTGTTTGCATTAGTTGTATGTGAGGCACGCCGCGTGCCCAATTGTTTATTCCATTCCCTTCATTATTAGCATTACAAATCATCCATACTGATGTTATACTGTATTCAAATTGAAATACTACGTAAATTACATTTCTGATAATTTAACGATAAATTTTACTTCTCACCAATACGTTTTGAACAAACTCGGAAACTTTTTCTAGCGTTTACTTATAAGCACGATACAACCATTGTCACAATTATTAAGTAAATTGAATATACATATAAAAGAGGATATAAAAGTTTGAAATTAATAACCCTAACTTTAGAAGATATTTCAAAATAAAGTCCATATTCTCCTGTAATTAATTGTCACAGAAAAAGTTTAGGGTCTCGCGTTGAAAATATGTTTTTTTTCCTCACCTGAATTGAAATTTGATAACAGTTATTACAACAGTACTAAAAAGTGATTTTAATTTCAGTGTGCAAAGTATTATGCATCATGTCACTGCAAGCTTGTTCGCCAAGAAGGCGATTCCATTATTAAGCGTTACGCGTCAACTTTCCGCTATTTTGCATAATATAAATTATGTAAATTTTGGACCAACTTCAAACGGAAAAGCCAGAGGCACTATGATGATCTCTTTCTAGTCTAGCGAGGATAAGACTCATTTATAACGCATATGCTTTTTCCACTCATTAATACTTGAACTACATTAATTTTTATCTCAATCAAATTGGACAAAATTGCAACTTTAGATGTTGTGTTTTTATATGACAAAAACTTTCATCGCCTTTCAGAGTTGTTTATAAATATAATTCAAATGGCTTTGTTCAAATGGTTTTTTTTTCATCGTTTACAGACAGTTTTGATTTTTGCTGATACCGATATAAAAATCAAATGGACAAAGTCCATCGCATTGCGATTTCCGACACGTGACTTTGTCACGTTCATTTTGTGTCATAAGTTTCGAGAACGTCAGCCAAGTGTTTAGCGTCCTCTGGTTTTTTGAATTGTTTCCGCTCCATGTTACAATTTCTCTTTTTCGATGAAAATGTTTCACTTTTTATTCTTCTTGTATGGCTTCCTCATTTTCTTTGCTACAGTCCAAGAAAATATCATTATGATCGAAAGCTCTGGAGGCTAGCTCTGTCTCGCTATCCACTACAATTTCTGAAATGTTAGACAATCATATCAATTTTTTATACATTATTTTGTGTTCATTTTCTCGGCATTTAATCCTCGAAAATTATTTAATTCTATATACAATTTCATTTGAATTATAATATAAATCTTATTTTGAACAATAAAAACAAAATATTTATACAGATATTATTAAAAAACATACCTTTCATCTTCAATTCCTTTCTCTTCCTAGTTTTGAGAGCATACGTACAATATGCATTCCTTGCTTATTTAAGGCATATCCTGTCTTGATATTTTGTAACAATCAAACTACTTTATAAGTAGATTTAGCTGTGAAACCCTTAAGAAGGTTCTAGTGTATATTGTCTGAAATATTTGTTCAAGTGATTTTGATTAATCTTCCAAGATGTTTTCAAGAAACTGAAAAGTAAAACAAATGATTAAACGTATACTTTCGAAGATGTGGTTATAAATTAACGATAATAACAATAAGGTTAAGTTCTTTGCAATCGAGAGAATATATTTTTTTATAAAACTAATTACTAACCTGGTACAACAAAAAATTGTTACATTTCTGGATCCGCACCATTTGGGAGATGGTTGAAAACATTCAAGAGAATAATGCCCACAAATCTGGAACATTTTTATACACTTCAGTTGTAGGACTTGTTTTGACAGTATATAAATATATGGTTAAGGCTGTCGCTTAAGATTTTCAACTGAGGGTAAAAAGTATTCAGTAACTATCTGCAGATACAATTATTGATAACTTTAGATCCTTACCTACTGAAGGTAAGATAAAAAATTGTTAGTCGGCTAAAACGAAAATCTGTTTTATCGACGATAGCGAATTAATTTATTGTTTCTCCAGGAAGTTGAAAAATTGTTTTATTTCACTATCATCAATAGAGAGAATATGAAATTAAAATTTTATTGTTGATTCTAAAACAGATCCAAATTTATCTATCAAAAACAGATATAAAATAATTTTTTGATAACATCAGAGATTATGTAATATTACGTTCTATCTTTACCGACAATACACAAGATATAATTTTTTTTTTTTTTTTTTTTGACAACATGATTTGCGGTTTTTATCTTAACAATTTTTGCTAGTTAATCTAGCTGTTAGAGAATGTGAAATATAACAATTCTTTTATATAAAAGTTAAACATTTTTTTCTGTTTTATATAAGAGCATAAGGAATGTGAAAAAAGAAATAGTATACGTGCGGAAGGAATTAATCTCCATCAAATACCATGTTTTTATTAAAAATAAAAAATAGAATTGTTAGAACACGTCTAGTTTTAACTCCAGGTTACAATATTGCTACACCGGAGCTAAGTAAAAGTATCTATATGAAATCATTTTGTTGTTTTCCCTGCGAAACACTTTCTACACAATTATTGGCTGTATTCTACCTGACACAGTACTGCAACATAATTAGAGCGTATCATAGTCTCAGTCATCAGTAAAATAAAAGTACCATGAAGGTTTCCAATTTTAATTGAAAAAAGGAATTTCCTCTCTAAAACACAGGTGCAAATGAAAGAAAGATTATTTCCACTAATACATCTAATTTCCTGAGCTCTCCTGAGTTTTTTTTTTTTTTTCAAAGATTCAATTTTGTCATAATAAGGAAAAACTCTCACAGGAAACTTATTTCTAATTATAATATTTTAAAGTTTTAATCAAAAAAATGTTTTTTTTTCTATTGTTTTCAGATTTAGACTGCGATATTGAAAAATTGGTGCTGTGCCGCAAAAACACAGAAACTCACATTTACAATGATGGAATAAAAAAGTTATTGTGAAAAATTGTTTCACTATTAAAACGCATTGCGCCGATGATATTGCATTCGGTGATACGCACATGCGTCAGTATGTGTATATTGCTACACTGACGACTTCTGTTGACTCTTAATCGATCAATAATTTTAACGATACTAATTCCGTCAATTATTATGTGTGCCTAAACCTTGTTTGAATAAGGAAAGCACGCAAACCATCGAACACGACAGTTTTATTTTTGTTTGACATTTTCATTTCGAATTAAAATTGATCGAAATGTTTTAAATTTTAGTAGCCACAAAATTGTATAAACCGCAAGACAAATTTAATTAAAATTGTAATTAACAATTGAACTTATTAATCCAATTATTCACCGTTGCAGGTTCTTGCTAGATGTTAAATAAAGACTGAATTTTGTGGTTCAACTAGGTCAGCCTGTGGCTGTCTACAGAAAGAATAAGAACGTACACACGTTTATTTGAAAAGCGAGCAAATAATTCATTTTTCAAAAGTCTAAAAGTGAGATAAGTTTGAATTTAAAGGTCGTAAAGCACATAATGTCACTTTTGCACAAGTAGTTTATCCTCATTTATAAAAATTTTCCTAAACATTAATTTTTTTTCGTTCTTTCATTTATTATTTACATATTTGTTGTTACTTCCATTTTATGAAAATCAATTATTTGTTGTATTTAAAATCAAATATTAATTTCACTAATATGTAGAAAAAATGTAACTGTTAACCTTTTGTAACAAAATGTTAACATCCGCACTGTAGAAATGAAAATTGAAAAACAGCTGTCGAGAAAGTACATTTTATAAACGTAAAAATGTTTAAAATTGGATGAAAAAGATTATTTATCGTATGATTATTTTCTACACCTGTTCTAAATCACAGTGTGTTAAAACAATTGCATCAGCAGATGGATTGGAGATAGTTTCTGAAAAATGTTTCCAGGGACAAAAGAAGGACCATCAACAGAACTAAGTTTAAGAACAAAATCAATATCGCTAAGGAGGATGATTGTTTGCAAGGTATTCTGCTAACACTGCAGTATAACGTTTGTGGTTACCCAGTTGTCCTGCTGGAGCTGGGTGTTGTGTCTTGCAAAGCGCTACATTAAGGTAACAAGATTATCAACCGCTTGTTGTACAGAAAAAATGTAGCTATACCTTATAAAGCATAAGTAAAATCAAAGGAAAAACTTCTCGGAAGTGAAACAGGATCAGCAAATGAGAGATAAGGAAAAATGCTGAACGTGAGTCAAGGGTGGGAGAACAAGGGAAATGTTGGGGCGATCGATGTCGTTTCCATGGCAACAGATGTGCTCCACTGCCGATTATTTATGTCAAGGATCCCTCCACACTTGAAAATACGTGAAACGCAAACGCGGCCCGTCGTAAAGAAGGTGACAGAAGGGGACCGAGGGGCACCCTTACCCGAATCTCTATCTCCGTCGCACCCTACATCCCTTGTCGTAAAGAAGTGGTTTCGACCTAGTTTCAGTCTGCAGTGGCCTCGTCTAGTTCAATCAATACTTACACCTTCTTTTCCTTTTTGCCGGATACATTTGAAAATGTACAGCAGAGGTCTGGCTCGAAATGCCAAAAAGCGTATTCGCATCGATTCGGTCGCTTAAAATTAATGAATTGACAGAAACTTCTTTTTCTTTTGTTTGAAATTTGAAAAAACATGATATGCCAAATACATGACTGGCGATGAAAAGTTAATGACAGTGCTAAGAATAACGAGTTGCATAATGATTGTCGTTTCTACAACTTGTCGTTTGCTGACGCATGATTAACGAAGATTCATGTATGGCGATCTCGTACTCCAGAGACGGTTGGAACTTTGTCGTTGAAGTTGGGCTATTGTGCTGCTCTTAATTTTTAAAACCAACTAGAAAATTAGACGGATAAACACGTCCCCGTTCAGTTGGGTATAAAAATTTAAATCGAGCAATAAAACAGTTCAATCATTAAAGTCAGTTTTTCTAACTTTTATGTTCGATGAATCTTGTATTGCTGGCAAAGATTTGAGAATCGATGAACATCCCCCAGTTCAGCCTTGTCCCAGTTTTGGCTTCTTTTTCTTGCTACTTTATTCCACAATCGACCAACGGTTCTTGCATAACCTCCTTCGTTTTGATATGATCAATTCAGACAATTTGACATGCCATGATTAGGAACCTAAAATTGTTATACCAAGATAGTTAAAATGTTTCAAAATGTTGGACGAGTTTCAAATAAAGTATTACAAATTCTTCATCGAGAAGTACATTTTTCGTTCACTTTAGTTCGAAACTGGACTTTCTGTTTTTTTTTTTTTTTTTTAGGTCACTTCAGTAGAAAAAGATTCTACCCCTTTTGGGAATTGAACGTACTCGACGGTTTTAGTGAGCTTTATTTCAGTTCCACAATGTTTCTTTTGCATTTATTGTATTGTTGTTGTTTTTCTGCTGGTCAATGTATTTTAGATGCTTTTCAGTTTGGTTCACAACTACACATCACACGGAGAGAAAAGTTTCTATAAAAATTATATAAAAGTAATTCAATTTTACTAAACTGTTCAATAGTTGAGTCAAAGAATTTTCAGTTGAAAACATATTATCTTTCTGTATTCTGTTCTCTTGATTACAATTTTTTCTTTTTTATTTTGTCATATTTTGTATCTTAAATTTCTGTTCTAATTTTTTTTTCTGTCGTTTAATACAATTTTACTCTCAAATTCAATGACCGTCATTTTTAATCATTTTATGATTGTCCGCATTTTGGACATGCCTACTACTATAATTGTGTATGTCTAACGGAAGAGGGGATTAAACGACTTGAAAAGGCGATGCGCGCATTGCTTGCTAGAATTGAAAATGAGGTTTAAAATAATAATTTTTTTTTTTGATTGATCTATTGTCAGATTATCAAATGGTTAATAATTCGAACAGCAGATGAAATTGAACCAAGTTATCGTACTAAACCTGTGCCATAACCTCTTCTAGATGTTGTGTGCGCAATGGTTTTACAGCACAATTTTACTGAACAATTTGGCCTTTTTGTTGGGTTCTGTTTTTGCCCCCCCCTTTCCATTGTAGAAAAATTCAATTGAATTTAATCACTTTTATATAATTTTTATACAAACTTTTCTCTCCGTGCACAATGCTGAAATAAATCTTCCACGAATATGAGAATCGGCGCTTCAGAGTTTGAAGCAACTATACTTTTCATTGCGATAACTGCATCACGTAATTGTGTGGGTGAAACACAAGGTTGTTTTAGATTGATTTGGCCTCCGATCATTTTCTAGCTCTAAGCTAACTAATGACCGTTCATGAAGATCTCGACTTCGTGATAACAATAATGTTTCTAACAAAAAATGAACAATATGACAAAGCCTGTTCATGAATAGATACCCGATCAACATTTTAAAACTTGTAAAAATGCAATCGATTTTTTTTTACAGCGATTACAATTTTCATATTAATGTATCGTTAGAATTACATGCTAATGAACGTGTACTTTGAGCGTATTTTCTGCAATAAAAAACGACACTTTTTGTTACGCAAACGTATATATGCAACCTTCGACTTTGAGATGGAAGAATGTAATAATATTTCTCTCTATAATTTTCAGATAGATACTACTGCTGAAATTTTTCAATTCATTTACTTACTTTACAAACATTTTACAGCACGATGAAAAGCTGTGCTAAATTGATCGTTGAAAAATTTGCAATTTGCAATTTTTTGTTCAAGCCATGGTAACAAAGATGATGATTGACGAGCAAAAACTATCCTGAAAAAATATATCACGCGAATTAAAATTACCATTAAAGTTATGTCAAACTCAAGTCCTGCTTTGATCGAAGACTACATACGTGGTACAACAAAAAAGAATTATACTGCATGATACTTCTTGTTCAAGGATTTTGAGCTTGTCTGTCATTCAGTTACACAATTCATATTTACACGTGGCGTTCAACATTAGACAATACCAATGTAAATAATAAATAATCGTCGATCCTGATATTAGTTTTTCTTCGATCGTACCATTTTAATTATTCAAGAGGAAAAATATGTTTGTTAGTAGTATGCAACCATTTCATTTAATTTATAAAAACTAAAAACTCGTAAAATTATTTTCTGTTTATTTGTTCTTTTTTCTTTCTTTTTTTGCTTCTGCTTCCATTTTAAAATAAAAGAAGATTTTTCATTCAAAAATGTTTTTCGTGGCGCAAAAAACATGTTATAATAACATGCATTTTGAAAGAGTGTAAATCTTTTTTTATGTAGTACATTTGAACGAATATGATATCTGTTGTGATTGAACTAGTTGGAACGAGGTTTGATACATTTTTGCCGAGCCATAGATTCACATAATCGACATAATAAAAAAGTGCAAAAGTTGATTAAAGTTGGTAAGTATCGTTCTCTGGTGGATATATTTTGTTGGTGTGTTCAGAATGCAACTTGTCTTACACACATATAAAAGAGGGATGTGGGTGGAGAAGAAGGGAGGAACTGTTCGACCTAGTTCGCGTACTATATCATTGCTGGAATGTAGGACGGCCGTGTGCATGCGCGGAGAATATGTACAATATGTATATATATACACGTAATGAGCAATGCTATACGCATACGTGAATCTGTGTGCGGGACGGTCGATTTTGTAAGGGCATTGTTCGCGACAGCTTTGTGTCGTTGGGATTGTCCCACTTATTAACTACGTCTTCATTCCTTCAATAAACTTCAAACTAATATTACAAAATGACGAATACGAGTGCCACTTAATAGAGAGTCTGTCAGGCTAAATACGAATTGTCTATTAAGAGCAAAAATTGTCTGTTACCACGATCAGAACAGTTTATGTGCACATAGTCAATATCCTGTTCATTCAAACTCAGCAATAAATAATCGACTTTCAATTTGGATTTAGAAATTACATTTTTTTTGTCGCATATAGGCAAGCTGAATAGTAGGTTGCAATTTGTTGTGCCAGTGGAGGATAAATTTTGTTGTCACGAGGGATATTTCATTAATTGCACATATTGTAGTGGTAGAAGACAATAAATTAGCAGCTACTGTCGCGAAACAAAGATAATACTAATGGTACAAGGCAGCACGTAGGTGAATACGGTTTCTGTGCGTGCACTATAGTATTATCTAATGTTGTAGTCTAAGCCGACAACAAGCTGGCAACAATGTTTGGTATGTGAACTGACCAAATAATGAATAATTGTGCAGTAATTGGTTTTGAACAATCTTAATTTATATTTCACATTTTTGGTTTGTAAATTAAATTAATTGTTATTCTCTATTGGTTTAATATTTGATTAACAAGATGTGCATATTTACTGCAAGAGAAATTTGGATTCGAAATTGTTGTTTGATTATGAATAGATCTTTTTATTTTTAATTTAATTTTTTTATATTGTCAAACGTGGCAGGATAACAATCACAAGTGTACTAGTGGATGGTTATTGCGAAAACGCCACCCCACTCCTTATGAGTTTGTAATGTATGATAGATCAGATTCTTATGTAAGATGAGTTTTATACTTTCCAGAACTATTCGAGGGATCAAGGCAAACTGGTATATTGTTATAGTATATGACTAGATGCGAACACACATGTCACGCGTTCAGGTTTGCCAAATTGGCAAATCCATGGTTGTGAGCCGGAAACAACAGACGTGCAATCGTTCCTGTTCGATTACCCACTCAAGGATGTTTTAAGAGTCAAGTTAACAACTCATGTTCAATGGAAATTGAGTTTGCAATTCTTGTTTCAATAACAATAAATATTTGTTCGATATTTTTTGCAACTATTTTAGGTGCACTGAGTTAAAACATTAAATCAATTTCTATATGTTTCTTATGATTAGATTCTTTCTCTCTTTGGCTCAAATTGACTTTCGACTTTGATTGGTTGCCGACAGTAATACCGAAAACAACATTTTCAATCTTTAAAATTCATCTCATTAACCCGGATTGTACATATTTTTTTAACAGCATTTCATTTGTTGAATTCTAATTTAGTTTTATGCGATTTATGTGAAAAACTGCGGCTCTCTCTCTAGGATAATGAATTTCATCTCAGAAATATACACCAATCTAACCTCGCTATAAGCGTCCGTATTGTAATGTTTCAAGCTGTTTAAAAAACTCATTTTTCTTCAAAACTAGCTTGGATTGAGGTACTATGCAGAACAAATGACACCGTTAATTAACATATATCATCTAATTTTTTAGCATTACCATTTCCATAAAAAGATCCTGAAAATTAATAACAATAATTATAAATCTTAGAAACAAATTGGTTGTAAAACTTTTATATTTGATATATTTATTACAACTAAATTTCATATACATTGATATTGCGGTTACTTAAATTACTCAATATAAAAACAGAAAAATCTAAAAATATGAAAAACTGAAAATAACTTTGACTAGGTACAAAAAATATGAGACAAAATTAAGGTTTCAAAAGACACTCAAACATTCAGACCTCTGAAACTCATTTATGACTTCAGCAACTTGTACACGTTTTTTTGTTCAATTTATGCAAGACATGTTTCGTATACGACAGTTTGTATTGCGATTAACATACTAATCACTCATGATACACAAATTCGTATCTTTTTATATAATTAAACGTCGCATTGTGCAACCTTCATTGAAATTCGTTGTTCAACTTGATCAATAAAAAAAAATCAAGAACATAAAAAGCATCCAAAATGAATACAATTTTTTATTTCAACGTTGGTAGAGTTCTCGACTATTTCAAAACGTTTTCATTCAGTCACAATGACAATTGGCTCGAGGACAGGTTTAGAGTCATATTAAATAATAGTGAACAATTAAAAACAATAACATTTGAGTGCATTTTTGAAAAAGTAAGATATACATACATATTGTTGTATCTTTTTATTGGGAAACCAATAAACGGGCCAGCTCGTACATAATCGAGTCGGTTATATTTATAAAACGCCTGGTAACCGTTAAATTTCAAATCTGTAACAGCGCGTTCTTCAAGTGTCCTTGGTTTGTGTAGCTTTGATGTTCTAACATTAGCGCATCTCTTTGTAAAGTGATTCTGTCAACCCCGAGTCGCAGGGCGTGGCCTACGCACCCGCGCACCCTTACGCCGGTCGCCATTTTGAATAAATATTCAAGATCTCTCGTTGAGGGTGAAAGTTGGGAAGGACCGAATTGACTGGCCGATGGAATTGATAGCGCATCTCAGTTCGACGAGGTCCAGATGTGAGGTGTTGAAAATGCAACCAACTTGTCATTTGTCCATTTTATTTTGATTACAAACTTCTGGCCAAATACAAGCAAACAAACATTCTACAATTCTCTGCTTTTCAATCCTACAAGTTGAAAATGTGTTTAGATACGTATCGGATAGATCTCACTCGTTGCGTAACATGGTGCAGACTGCATCGCTCGTATGCATTCATGTACCTGACGCACACACTCGAACCATCCAATGAGCATATAATTATGTCAATAACAGCGTTATTTTTTGAATACATTTACATAAAACATGCCACGTGATTCGAGCAATTACATCAAGACAAAAAACATAATCAGACTTCATTTCATTTTTCAATATAAGAAAAGTTGAAACAAAAAAGAGAAAGAAAAAGGTGTGTAGACAAAGAGGGAGGGATTGAAACGTTTGTTGGAATCTCATGCGCGTGTATTAGTGAATAATAAATTTGATTAGAAAACGGCGTCGGCCATGTTTGTGTGTACGTGTTTTTAACTTAGCAAGAGAGAGCGGTAGTGAACGTAGCAGCTCCTTCTCTTTCTCGATATCCAAGGCTAACCCATCCCACATGCACGCAGACACGCGCGCGCATAGATATACGCGTGTATACACACTCGCATAGACACGCACACTTTGTACTCTCAGAAACTCTCCTGTTTGCCACTCAAATATATTCACCGCTCCTTCTTTTTCTTCTTCTTACGTTTTTTTTTTTTTTTTTACTTCTTTATTCTTTTCATCCTACTGAGCGCGGTGATGTCATCCAAGCCACATTATTCCACGATATGAAACGTTAAGAAACGCTCGCGTGACAAAAATGTCGCATCGGTGAATTTTTTGTCGGCCTTTTTTTCAATTAGCCTAATGCGCGATGATAAAAATTTGATAACCGTGTGCGCATTCATTTCAAATTTCATTCCCAATAGCCGAGCGCGCTTCATTTCGTAACCCAGTCACAGTTATTTGAACTGGCATAAATTATCAAGATAAAAGTCTGTAAACTGCTAACGTAGAGAAATCATCGCGATAAAGAGTTGGAAATGTTTCAAATATCACTGGAATATCAAATTCCTGTTCAAAATTATTCTGTTTCCCAACATTATGAGCTGGAGCAATGAGAATAATTAACAACAATCGAAGGGACAATTTTTTTCCACCGTTTCTTTTTTTTTTTTCTTTTGTAACTTAGAAATCGTCTAAAAATATTTGATCTGATACGTAATCACGATGTAAAGATGGCCGCGGGGCAGTGATCTGGAGAAAATGGCAGTCGACGATTCCGCAACGTGCACAAGATTAAAAATAGTTCTCTCTTGTTTGTGTAACACTTTTCAAGTGAACGAACGGAACTGAAATGGAATGAATAATGTACATCAATAGAGTTTTATTTTTATGCCCCAGCGTGGATGGAGGAGTATAATAAATCTAGATGTATAATAATTGAGAGTTTTAAAGAAAAAAACAAACAAACAAGACAACAAACAAAAATGGACAAAATAATTGAAATTTATATTGAAATCAAGTTCGCGGGGTTTAGTCAAGAGCGGTAAATCAGGTCGTTAGTGCACTGTCCCGTATCTACCCATTACGAAAGTAAGCGGATTTAGAAAGTAGAAGCGAGCGGAGTGAACGGTGTACTATGAGTGCCTCTATACCAGGCATTCAGACAAACCCAACATGTATTTCAACTCAGGGATATGAAAACTTTTACACGCTCAACTAATTATATTATCTCGACTTTTACTATTCCGCTCTGAAGGCAACTGCGCTGTAGTCCTCCGGAGGGGAGAAAAAAAAAAGAATCAGCTACACAGCCAACGGGTTCGAGACGTTTCATTGTTGCTGAAAGAGAAAATTCTATTTTCGTGCTTTTATGTACGTTGAACAGCAGATGCTCGCCGCAGTGTTTACCGTGAACCAAGAGCCTTTTCATAAGCAACAGCTGGAGGATCACGATTTTCACTGCTAAGCCCGCCAGGCACATAAAAAATGGTATCTCAATCAAATTTTGATAGCGCCAGGTTGACGAAATTGTTGCCGAGTCAATAGGAGAGAGAAAAAGACTGACTGATTGTGACAACAGAGCCTAGTCAGTTTCTCACCCCCACCAACCCGACAAAAGTGTGTCGATGAAAATTGAAACTCAATCTGGGAATAAAAAAAAAAAAAAAGAACCAGAAGAATGGAGCGAGAGAAAATCGTTGAGACGACGCTGGTGTGCGTCTATGAGCGTGCGATACAACCAACTGGCGTAATAATCGTGATCACACACTGGGCCAGTCAGGACTTGAGCGCTTCCAGCCACGGTCTAGTCACGTGATTGGTTGCGTCACAGTTGCCCCACACTGCGAGAATCGCCCGTCCGCCATCTTTGCCCTGATGAAACCATCATCGCGTGTCCGTTAGTTTTACGAAGGAGGAAAAGAAAAACGTAAAAAATAAAATAAAGAGAGAATTGTCGTTTGATCTCTGTTGGAAAAATTGTGAGAATGTTAAAAAGCAACGAGCATGACAAAATGTCCCGTTCGTTTTATCAGAGATTGTGAAAGCAATTTGAACCCGAGCACACGTACCTCGGTTCTAGACTGCCTCTTACTAACCGTTCCGGGAAGTAACAATTGAGTCTATACCTGAGCTGAAACCGAGGCGCGCTACTTTCGGGTTCCTCTGGACAAAAATTTTTGTCTGCTTTCACCATCTCGAAGAAGCCCTCCACGAGTTTCACTGGCAGTTTGCGCGCACCAAAAAAATTTCGATCACGTGGCTTTCTCATCGGTCGTGGAAGTAGAGCAAGGAAAATGTCTCGGGCTACTTGATGATGCAAGTCAAGTTTCAAATGCAATCGACAATTATCATTGATTGCAATTCACTTGACGGTTAGAAACGTTCGGGATTTTGAACGCGTGACTTGAATATTCAGAAATGTTGTTCGTTTTAGTCGAATGATGTGCGAGCACAACAGGCGAAGTGATGTACCAAGCACGAGATGACACAATGCACACTGGCTGAGCTATATATTAGGCCTGGAGAGACTCCTCTCTCGGACGGTCGCTGAGAAACACGACTGACTAGCACGGCGAGCTGCGGCAAACGAGAAACGATTTGGCAATGCAGTGCCCGTCGCAGTCCGTTTATCCCCACGAGGCACTCGCGCTCGATTGGTCGATGACGCGCCACGTGACTTGCGCGCGCACAGTGCAGTACTACCATCGGGCCACACAATCGTACAAACATAACGGTCGCGCGAGAACTGGCCGCGTTACAATGCCATCGCACTACTTATGTATCCGGGAAAATGGTCGAGGCTGCCTTCGTTCGAAGGGTTGGAGCCTCCAAAAGCGCACACGTGGGAGGCGCTACCACTTACGGCATTTTCGAAACCCAGCGACGAGCTTCCACTGCGTTTCTTCCGCCCCCTCCCCCTCCCCCACCACTATAATCTTTCCCCGCTTACCTTTAACCCATTTTTTATAGATTTTTTTTTGTTCTGCACAGCGGAAATGTAGGTTATCGAAAAAATATGGAAACAAAATCGGACGGCCTGTTTTGATACATAATTGGCTTTTGATATCGCATCGATTCATCGTGCAATTCTTTTTTCTTTTTTTCTACGTTCAAATTTCGACTTTCTAGAATGGTCTCTGACCTGGACTATTTTAGAAATTGGTGACCCGAAAAATTGTAACGGTTCTGCGGGCAACAAATATTAACGGTGGTTTACGGGTCAGAGAGAAATAAAACTTGCTCTGAGGAGGAACAAAATAATTACTTCACGAATTTTATAAAGAGGCACATTTTATGATTTAGATTTGCTTATCTACGATCTGACACACTTACACAATTTTTATCGCGAGAAGAGGAAGGCTTCAAATTTATATATGACTCTGATGCACACAACTCGGGCCGTCATAGCCAGCAAGACAAAATGAATTTGAACGTTTAATGAGCGGCAGATTCACTGCAGTCTCTTCTTTGCCATGGCGTTCTATTTCCTTACTCGGATGTATTCGGACGACGGACGATAACGCCCGAAGTTTGAGGAAGTAAGTAGGTCGTTCGTAGCCACACGTGTCGTCCTTGACTCATATAGCGCGGCAAGCCGCGCAGACGCCCTGTGTTGCGCATTGCCGCATTTTGCTGCTCGCAGGGGCTCTTTTCTTTGTTCCTCTTCTGTTTGAACGGGACGCGTACATGTGCAAAATAGCGCACGCAAACATTCACAAACTAGACATCAATCACAATCTCTGTGCCACCTATATCTTATATCTCACAAAATCATTCCACACTCATTTTTACTGTATTCATCTATTTCATTAACAAACACCAAACTAAACGATTTAACTAACAACAAAACAAATATAACAAAGATTATGTTTGAGAAAAAAGAATTCAAACATTTTTTGTAACAATCAAAGTGTTCTCTCATCCGGTTGCTGCTAAATTCAGTCATTGGATTTTATTGCAAAATGGGACACTAAGAACTTGGTGTGCAAATATCGTGGGCAAAAAGTGTAACTGTTGAAAGAGAACTTCTGAAGGGAAATGAATCACCCTCGCACAATGCGAGTGTCGCCTTGAATTGAGAGGATATTGTTTTCAGTTTTCCTCTTTAATTAACAGAAAACTATGACGCTAAAAAACACAATAACAAAAACTCATTGGATGTCATAACGCTCGGCGAAGGCCTCGGGAAGACATATCTTTTCGAGTCAATTGCATGGAAATACGGATGTGAGATAGCGCAATATTATCATGACTTGTAAAGCCACTGCAGAAAATGCTCTTACGACATTGTTTTTCCATCGCTTGTTAATTTTTCACGCTTGCAATACTTTGTAGAACGTGACATTGGTTGTGTATCTTGATTTTTTTTTTTTTTTTTTTTTTTTTTTTCATGAATCATGAATCCAAATAAATATCAAATCATAATTCTCTGTAAGTATTTAGAAATTCTACCACGTTTTTAATCGTATACAGTCATTAATACGTCAAATCGTGTGATTTAATAGGTGTATGACTCTTGCATTATGTAATAACTGAATAAAGCGTGTGATAATGTGTTAGTTGTACTAGTTTCATTGGTGATAACATTTTTTAAAACTACTCTGTTACCAAAAATATTTTAAAATTCACTCAAACAGTGATTTGTAAAAAATCGTAATAAAAAATCCAAACTTGTTTTATTTTGAAAAAAAAGAAACGAAATTTAATTTCATACTTTAAAAGAAAAAATGGTTTCCTTTGCCATTTTAATTTTTATATACGTAAAAATCACACAAAAAAAAACAAAAGAAAAAAAAAGAAAATAAGTCCCCCACAATTTAAAAGTCCACAATCTGTATTTTACCATTTGAATTTGCAATAAAGATATAGTTTAAGTTTAAAAATGTTAAAGTTATACAAAGAGATAAATTTTATAACTTTTTTTTGTGTATCCATTCATAGAAACGATAAAATAAGGTATAAACTGGAACGGTTTCGATTTCGAGATTAAACAGATGTTAGAAAATGACGAGTGTCACAAAAGATAGAAGATTGAATAAAAATATTCTTACGTCAGTTACTTTTTGTTGGATGGGAAGACGGTGTCCCGTGTCTTTTTGTTAGACGTCTCATCGTGGCGAACTGGTCCACGGAGTATCAGACTTGTAACTGACAGTTCATCGCAACGCATGGAAATCTTTCCATTGAACCAAGCAACGGTTCTGCGCAATCACCTGTCCGCGCGCGCACCGCGACTTTGCTTATATAAATATTTATGTGCTCAGAGATAGTGTTCAGCGCTACTGCTGAAATCGCAAATTTTATTATTATATTAGTATTATTATTTTTAGCGTACACTGAACTCAAAATTAGCCAATTATAAAAAAAATTTCATTCAAAAGTTCATTAAAATTCAATTCAAAAAGATACAAAACCAAAATAAAAATCATTCATTTGTTTCATAATTTTATTAAAAAGAACAAAAATTGATTTAACAAAGATAGAATTAAATCTGTGGTGAATTAGTATAACCAGTTGTATATATTTCCCATACACTTAACTAGTTATTACAGTTCGCCGCAGAAATATGAAAAACTATGAAAAAAAAATTTAATTGAAATTTGATGTTGAAATTAAATTTCGCAAAATGTGAATGAAAAATTGATATTAGAAGAGCGGAGTAATTTAATCTCGGTACATACTAAGTGTATACTGCATGCAGATGGCAGAGAGGCACTGCACAAGTGCATAATTCAGGAAGAAAATGAAAATTCGCATCAAGCCAAGTTTAGTAGAAGTGAAAATTTAATGACAATGACATGGTGCAGGAATCAGTGTGATCAGGGACAAGACTCTTGAGGCACGCAATGAATTTGCAATTCGTCACTGTGCGTGCACTATCAAGTTCAGGGCCGAGTTGCTCTGACTCATACTATTTTGACCTGATTGCAGCGATCCATTTTTGTTTGGTCGACGACACTTGGATGATACAAAACATAGCGTCCAATAAACGGAGGACTTAATTGGTTTGCATATAGTTTGGGGCTGAGTTCCAACTGTCTCTGGATTTAGGAAAGTCAGTAATGAATATCAGCTCAGCTTGGCTATTGAATGAGACAATTTATAAAATGATATAATTTAAAGTAGACAAAGTTAACATTGTGTAAGCTGATAAGTAACAACATCAGTTGGTCAAAGAATGTTAAAAAGTGGAGCAAGGAAACTAGTGACAATGTTTTGTCACGTAAATTCGTGATGTTCGAGGAAATTCATTATCTGAAGATGCAGTCCAAAGAAGCCTGAAATGCTCGAGTCAGAGTCAACCTTTGTTGTGCCATACTTGGATTAATACAGTTGTTGATAGCGATATATTTCTGAATGTACAATGGAAGCTTTCGAGAATTTAGGACGTGTGAGTGAAATCTCTGACTTGTAACGCTCACTCTTTCTGGTATTTTTGGAAATTATTTTCAGTCTCAACTTGACGATTAAAAATAAATATTCCCCACTGATTAATTTATTGTCGAAATGTTCTATTTATCAAAACATGACTTGGAGTTTTCTTGCCAATAAAAAACTTTTTTTTTTTTAATATAACTCTGAAACATCTCTTCATTGATATGATTTTTATTTTGTTTTCAAACTTTCATTTGCTTTCTCTTTGTACAACTTGAGATGACAAGGAATTTGATTAAATAACATTCAAATGACAAGGGATTGGAAACAATTTGTTGATAAAATTATGAGTACTTCATTTATAAAAGGATATTTTATAAAAACATTTTTTGTTCGAATTTTCCTTGAACAAATTAATAATCATAGATATCCATTTCGAGTTTATTAAACGATTCTATTATTCTGTCATTTGTATTATCTTATCACTTATTCGAGTGTGCTTATCACGAATCTAAAATTCTAAAATTAACTTTATATCTGAAACATTTATGAAATTCATAAAACAAAACTATTGTTTCTAATGAAAGAAAAACTATGCATTTCACAATAATATATATTCGAATCATGAAATAAATATTACGTTCATGTTACGGTTGTAAGAATAATTTTTTTTTACAACCCATTGTGTTACTTTTTCTTATCCTCGTGAAGTGTTTCGTAAGACCGAAATAATTTTGTTCAACGTTAAATTCTCAAAACCGTTACAAGCTTGAACGAATTTAATTTTGTTCAAAATAATAATGAAAAGCCCACGATGGACGTGCGATGAGAGAAGACTATTAATAGAAAACTAACCACGCCTATTCATCTAACAAGATGAAAGCCAACCAGTCTTGTATTGAGGCCAGATTGCCCAATTATCACGTTTGTCTGTAAACATTGAAATATTATGAAAATCTGAATAATTGGATTCCATCTTTTATTGTAAGATAAAATATCAAGCAAGAACAATATATCAATGTTTTATTTAATTTCCTCAGTACTTACTATTTTAACTCATATATTTTTGGACATCACAGACGTTTCTTATCGCTTTGATAAATCGTTTCAAATTCAACACTAAAGTTTTAGAAATGTTTTTTTTTTTTTTTTACAAGTCGTTTAGTTTGTAGTATTATAAAGTCGAATTATACCATGCTGGAAGTAAAAAAAAGTACAGTTAAATCGTCTCGAAGCCACTATAATATTCACCAAATAAAATCAAGAGCTATTCCAAAATAGTCCGCTCAAAATGTTCAAACCATGGTGACTATATTTATACTGAAACTATGGAGTACGATCTACTAATATACGGAAAACATACGAAGGTTGCTACGGGCAACTGAATCGACCCTACACCTGAGCAACCTTTTCCAAATCAATGTTTAATCTCGTGGGCCTAACATTAATCACAAATAGGTTGCCTAATTACATTCCTAAAATTAAAAAAAACTGTAATTATATCAGACATTCATCCGTATCATCTCATTAAAAAGATATAATTGGAACAATTTATAAATAATACGTTTTTACACGTTTTTTAAGCCAAAAAATGGATCAACTGATAGCTCTTCTAACGGCATTGTTGATAAAAATGTTGTACAGATAAAATGAAAATAAAATAAAAAATTACACATAGAAGGAAAAAGTACAACATTTTTGATATGTACGTTTTCAATTCTTTTCAATTATTTTCAAAAATGGTCATAGCAGTGACAAGTCGAGCATCCGGAACATTGTCAGTTTACAAAATAGACTGCCTGACGATGATTATTACGCGAGCTTTCAAGGCGACGTCGCGTTCAAAAATATTTTCGTTATATTAGGACACCCTGTATTCTTGAGCCAGGGCCACAGTATGTTCATACAATGATTATCGTAAGCTATATGAGCAGAACCCTGATGCACAAGCTCGGGAATGCTGCCAAATGGGTCAGAGCTCGGCATTATCCATCTCTTTCTATCTTTTACTCGTTTGCCCGACGAATGGAGTGGTTGACGCTACGGCTGTTTTTGCTGTAGGCTGAGGGGACGTGCGGTGGGGAGGAAGGATTAAATGTGTGAGGAGAAAAAAGGATAAAGGCATGTCATGGTGCAAGAAGAGGCGACACTAGAACTATCTACCGAGGAGAAAAGAGATAGAGCAATAGAGAGGGAAATGGGGAATTTCTAGGTGGAGGGGAGTTGTAGGTGAGATTTGGGATGGTTGGAAGGGGAGGGGGAGTGGTAGTTTGATCAATACTTGCCGCTGTCACCGACGCCACCCCAGCCATGCCGACTCTAGGCCGCATGGTAACAGAAGGAAAACTAAAGCCGACATTCATATAATACCACGCTAATCAAAGTGGATGAATAAAAACGCATTACAATTATCCTGGTCCTTATGGAGTACTGACATACAAGCTTCTTGATCATAGCTATTCATTCACCCAATCGTTTTTCATCATCGCAATTGATACTTTTGCAGATATCATTTAAAATAGATCTCAAAAAGGGAAAGAAAACATTTGTTAGAAGATTAAATTATTTAGTAGGACTTTTAGTTATGTTTAATTTGAAAATTTAATATAAACTGCTTCATACTACAGACCAGACTTTGAGCTGTCCCATACACTCGAACAGATCTGAGTTGGCCGACTGAGATGAAGCTTTTAGAAGTGCAGTTCAACAGTGTTAACTGATTGCCGATGTTAACTCGCCAATTGATGCTCATTAGTACCCAATTTACAAAATAATCCAAGAAAATACTAAAATACTTTTTCTTTATTTATTTTTTTTTCTTTTTTTTTGTACGCAGATTTACCTATACATTTTCATTTGTTGAAAAAAAAAAAAAAAACAATTGCAATTTAAATTCGACATTTTGTACATAATTTAATTGCATCAACTGAAAATTAGACTGAGTTGAAACTTCATTGTCGTATAAGAATTAGATCTTCTATAAAAAACGCTTTATGAATTAGAACCTCCGACCGACAAAACTGGTTCTCCAGGTTACATAACGATTTCCGGATTTTAGTGTTGTGTAGGTCGTAGGTTGTTGTAAATTATACAGGGCATGTAGGGAGTTCAAATCTATTGTTAAATTAATTCACATCCAATCATACTAAAATAGCACGTGTTTCTACAAGATTGTCTATCAAATAATTTTGAATCACTGTTAATTTTATTTGGAGTATGCAAATTTGTTTTGTTTTTGCTTTTGTATAGTTAAGTTTTGAACATTCAAAGTGATTTTCAGATGTAATCTTCAGTCTCGTGTCCTTAACGAGATAAAGGTATGCTTTAATTGCATACCTATAATGATAATGCAATTTTGATTCATTCCAGGTGATCACAGTGCAGGGCTTATTTCAAATATTCATGTATACAACTTACAGTCTATTATATGGTTTTCAATACAGAATTAAAAAGTCTATTGGAATTTTTCAATGAAAACAAAAGAAACTTGGAAAGCTCGAAGATTTGAAAGAGCGTGTACTGGTACAAAGACATTTAGAATCTCCCTGCAGCACATGCTGGGAACATTCTCTAACAAATCTGTTAAAAAAATGGTACTAAACGAGCCCCAGATGCTCTCTAATGGAATTTTTGTTTGATTATATTTTAATATACTTGTTTCATGAAAATTTTGTTACCATTACTAGGTTTACAAAAGTGTCAGCCAGTGACTTTTCTAATTTAAACTGGAACACGCAAAGCTTTCAGTAAATGTGTCAACTTCTCTTCAGAAGGATCAATACTCACGACCCCGTTTTTCCCCCAACTGAACTCTCCCCCACATTTCTACTTCACCCTCTTCCAGATCATACTCTAAAGTCAATTTCGTTTAAATTGGTTACCAAAGAGATATTTTTTTATTTAAAGAGTAGGTCGATAATAAAAGAGCTTTTGGTTTGAGTGCGTTACCAAGCACGTACTAATGCGTGCAAACAAAATTACATGAAAAAATTTATAAATGATAGCTAAAACATTATTATATCGTTTCCAAGGTAACAACCACTTTTTATTGTTTGTAGAGCAAAAATTTGACTGCAGAATATTAGCAACTAGGTATGATTTATTGAAAATGTTAACTGACTGTTGTGAGCCGAATCAAATTATTCTGGCTTGGCCCGGTTATTAATGCGCATGCGATTCACTCTAGTTTCTAGACATCACGAAACACAGACCCGCATGGGAAAAAACCAGGTTACGCCTTTTTCTATATTTCTATAGCGCAAATTTCATTAGAACTTTGCCAAAAATTTAACCTTCGTTCAATTTATCTTATTTTAGATACATCGCATATCTTATACAATAATATGTTTTGCATTCGAAATCACTTAAAATCGAAATGTTTATTTTCGAATTCAATAGTATCAATAATTTAGCGAGATTTGGTGATTGAAAAGAGTTAATTTATCGGAACACATTTTTTCAAACCGTTTTACATTCTCAAGGACTATAAAATGATTTCGTTTCATTGATTCGGAAATGAGTATTATTTGGAACAAAAAATAAAAAGGAAGTTTACATTTCAATAAAATGTGCAGCTTATAGCTTATCTTTTATTATTTTATTTTATTATCAGAGTTCTGTAAGAGTGATGAATCGCTCTGATAGGTCTATAAAATATCATGGTGCATTATAAAATTGGGTCAAACTAGATGAAGATCAAGTATAAATGCTGAAGTGAGTGCATGATCTAGGGAATGATATTCGCTGTATAGCTAGAAAGATTGGATCAATATAAGATATGACCTACTGACTTACATAGCTTGACTTGACACGAGCTCTCCAAATTATGATACGTTTCATCGAACTGATGAATTATCTTTGCATTCATTTTCCCATATTTTCAGTGTTGATATCACGTTGAGAAATAATTCTTGGGAAAATAGTTAAGAACCCAGCAATCAATAGATATACTCAAACTGTAAACCAATAGCCTCAATCGGCTAAATATTTAACTCAAGCATAGTAAAAGCTTCATCACTTTCAAATCGTATTGCTTATCCGAATAACAATTATAATAAAACTGTTCCCAAATGTTTGAAAATTGGATGACATCAACCCGTCACGATGATTCATGAACAAAATGTTAATTGCAAGGATACGAAATTTTCTGTGAATTTTCAACTCAAATATGAAATGGAAAGTAAACCTTGTATAAGACTGTTTGTCGTAATATTCTCACTTTTAACATGAAAAAAGTTTTATCCACAGCTCTTAGAAAAATGAGAAGCAGAGGTTGCGGCAACCTGTAGGGAAATCCACAAGTATAATAGGGGACTCTAGAACAGAAAAAGAGAGTTGTTGAGAGAGAAAAAAAAGAAAGAATAAAGAGAGGTGAGTGACCTGTACACATGGAGAGCCTCTAAGTAGGCCATGCCGTGACATCACGCAAAATCAAAATGGCGAATTAAGATGAGCAACGTTCCCACAATGTACCATATAACTTTTCATCGAACCCGTTGTTCTACACTTAAGGTCCCTTTCTTTCACTTTTTCTTTGTTATCAATTTTAACTCTGAGATATTAGTTATAAATAACAGTTTCCTCTTTTCTCTTTTCTATTGTTGATGATATTATGAATTCCCTACCTTTTTGATTTTGATTTCTTAGCAAGTTAAATTTGTTTTTCTCGATTTTACAATTGATTATAAAATTTAATTATAAAAATGAAAAGAGTACATTTGTTGCAGCCAATTTTGAAAAAAAAAATAAATAAATAAATACATAAATATTTAGACAAATTGTGTTTGCAGTCCTAAATATTTAATGATGTAAATTTTTTCAGAGTAAATACTGAATTTTCTGTTTTTGCCTATATAAGCTACGGAATTAAATTGGAACAACAACTCTGACGAACAGCACTGTATGAAAATTTGATGAGTAAATTAAATGAACTGTCACTTATTGATCATGGACGTTTAGATGATTTGCTAAGTGGAGTCGTGGTGTAGCCCTTAGTGGGCAACCTTACTGAAATGGCATCAGCTAACTTCAGTAATTAGAATATCAAGCAACACATTTAGTAAATGTGTTAATAAATAGCAAGTTAGTAAATATAACCTTTGACTTAAATGTTTTGTCAACTATGTTATTTTTTTGTTAACTACACCCATTGTCCTAGATTGTAAAATTAATAAGCTTCTAAGTTTGGTCTGCAAAATTAAATTTTACCTTTTAATTTCTATTTGAGCTTGGTTTTAGAATGTTCAAAATTAAATGCTTGAACAATTGTTTGTTTTTAATAAGGCAGTAAAAATATTATTAATTATATATATATATATATATATATATATATATATATATATATA